>PVLD010001715.1:140453-190249 GCA_004027595.1 Dinomys branickii | reverse complement strand
ATTCATTCCTGAATTGCTCTTGTAAGGTTTCCATTTGTTTCCTATTTTCTTCTAGACTTTTGTCTATTTCTCGTCTGTGTAAATGGAGCATTTCTTCCATCATTGTTTTCAGCTCGTTTTTTATCTGAGAAATCATTGTGGGTATGTGGGTTATTTCTGCTTTAAGCTCTTTCATGGCCTGTTGGAGTTGTTTAATTTTGGATGCAATCGTTTCATATCTTGAAGTTATGAGGCTTCCTGGTTCCCCTGTATCTTCATCTTCAAAACTTGTTCTGGGTAGGGTTGAGTTTTGAGACTGCGTTTTGTTCCTCTGTTTTCCCATTTTTGGGTATCAGATTCAAAATGTGGAGCTATAAATTCCATGGGCAGTTTCAGCAGGCGGAGGTCTGCTGCAAAGGCTGCTCCAATGATTCCTTCTCTTTGGGAGAATGTCCCTTAAGCTTTCTGCTGAGATTTTGTTCTTCTGTCTTCCCTTTTTTGGGTATCAGATTCAAAATATTGAGCATTAGATTCCCCAGGCAGTTCAGTAGGCAAAGGTCTGCTGCAGAGGCTGCTCCAATGACTTTTCTTCGTGGGAATGTCCCTTAAGCTTTCTGCTGAGAGTTCCGCTTAAAAGGCTGTACAGATGTTGGTTAGCTACTCCCTACCGAGTGAACTGGGTGAGGTGTGTAAGACCGCTCCCCCGCCCTCCCAGGGTTCCCTGCAGGTATAGGGATGGATCTCCTCCCCCACTCGGTGATCTGGTCGCGAGCGCAGATAGCTCACCCATTTTCGGAGTCCCTGCAGGCAGGAAGGTTCCAAGGTGCCAGTTTTTTGTGCTATGCTCGCGATCCGCCACTCGCAGCCACTTGTTTCCTCGCGCTCTCTGGGTCTGGGGGAGGGAGCGGGATGCTCCGCTCCTAGGCTGCTCGCGCCGCCCAGGCCGAGGGTCTGGGCTGCGCAGCCTGCCCGATGCGCGCGAAATGTGAGACTGCCGGGCGTTGCCGCTGCTAAAAAGCCGATCTCTGTCGGGAGTCGCTGGAAAGCTGTGCCGGCTCGGGAGAGGGGAGGGACCGAGGTAGCTGTGCCCCCAGGGCGCTCGGACCCAGCCAAGCCCCCTCCCCGCGCGGAGCGTCTCCAGCTCCCAGCGTCTGGGGCTTTCCTGCCTCTCGCCACGGCAGTTTGGGCCGCCCTACCGCATCTCCCCCGGCAGCTCAGCGAAACACGTTCAGTTTGATCTTCCCAGCCGAGGTCCCGGCATTCACGCTCGCCAAGTCTGTCTCGAGCTGGTGGTGTTTCTCAAGGAGGATCGCTCCTTTGCTGCTCACCTGGTCGCCATCTTCCCGGAAGTCCTCTAACAGAGTACAAATTGACCAGCACAGAAACTCTTGTTGAGCATTTCTTTTGTGAGACTGACTGAACCTCAGCAGGCCACTTTGACTGGAGCTTGCTCTTCTGTGCACTGCTGCTACCATTTACGGGTGGGTAAGGGTCTCTTACAGGAAGAAAAGAGCGGAGGAGCACAGAGAGATGACAGGGATCTCCATGCTGGCTTCATCTCTGGTTCAATTCTCTTTGGGCTTCTATATGCCTCATTTGTGTCCATGTTTTTTTTTTTCTCTGTATTTTGGAAGTTTTTTGGCATTATTTCTGTGAACGGGTTTTTTGTGCCATTTGTGTTATCTTCTGATTTTTCGCTTTTTCCAGTTACTCTTAGATCAGCCTTCTTTGCATCATCTAGCAGCTGTCAGATCCATTTTTCACGTTCTCTCGTTGCTTTTAGGGTATCTTTGAACAGTTGGTCTCTGAAGGCATTACTGTCTTCTAGTTCTGAAATTCTGTCCTCACATCGGTCAGTTCTGCTGCCCATACTGTCAATATAATTTGTAATCTCCTGGATTTCTGGTTGAAACCTTTTTTCATGGATTTTTACTGCTTTGATAAACTGGTCATTCATTTTGTATGATTTTCTTAACTCACCTAGCTTTTTGTTAGTGTCTTATGAAGAGACCCTGGATCATTTTATTACTTCCATCACCTATTTAGTTAAATTTTCTGTGATTCCACTGAGTATTCTGATTCTTCCTTCCTTCCTTCCTTCCTTCCTTCCTTCCTTCCTTCCTTCCTTCCTTCCTTCCTTCCCTCTCTCCCTCCTTCCTTCCTTCCTTCCTTCCTTCCTTCCTTCCTTCCTTCCCTCCTTCCTTCCTTCTTTCTTCCCTCTCTCTTTCTTTCTTTCTTTTTTTGGAGACAGAGTCTTGATATGTAGCCCAGGTGGCCTCAAGCTCATGATCATCCTGCCTCACCCTTCTGAGTGCTAGGATTATAGGCCTGCACTACTGTTTTCCATCCTCCTCTGTTAGCCTTCTGAGTAATTTAGGTGTGTGGTTTATGTTATTCTTCCCCTCTCTTCCTCCTGGATTGGCTTTGGGAAGTTGGGGGTTTTGAGATGCATTTTGATACCTTGTTTTCTCATGTTTCTATTGTTTCTGTTGCTTTATATGGCGGTTTGTGGATCCTTGTATTGTCAAGACTTTGCTGGGAGTATAGATAGAGCTCTCTTTAGTCAGCCACTTTTCAGTGACATACTTTGATCATTGCTAACTATAGTCCTTTACATCTGTCCCCAGATCCAACTTCCTCAGTTAATTTGGGAGAGAAGGGTACAGTGTAATTTGTCCAATGCCATGTTTCTGGAAATGTTCTCTAGCATTGTTACTGTCACCAGATAATGTGCATGTTGACTTACAGGAAAACCTGTTAACAGTAATAAATATGTGACCCTAACATTATCAAGCAAATCAGCTACAGTAGTATCATCCAAGACAAATTGGATATTGACATACTATAGGTACCAATCACGTGGCACCCTGAATCCTAGAGAAGAAATCTATAATTAAAATGTAAATACCAAGGTAACTCAGGTACAGTAGTACCTTGGTTAATGAACTTAATTGTTTGCATGATTCTGGTTGCAGAATTTGTTTTATGATTCTGATTGCAACTGAAACTGAGGCAGGAGGATCACCCTGAGTTTAAAGCCAGCCAAAGCTACATAGTGAATTCATGGTCAACCTGAGTTATGTAGTGAGACCCCATCTCAAAACAAAAAACAAATAGAAAAAATGCAGTGAGAAAAAAAGACAAAAGAAGAGTCTCCAAACTTCAATAAACCAGTGAAAAAGAAAACCCAAAGAAACACACATGCGCACATTAAAAAAAGAAAAAGAAGAGAAAAAGAGAAAATTTTCAGTAATTTTTGAATGCAAGGTTTTCTTCCAGGATGTACAATTTTGGGGCAGTGTTCAAGTGAGAATGTGTCCCTATTCATGCTTGTAGATAATGCAGGCAGTCCCACCCTAGACCCGTGGAGGACGCCGTCATCAGCAGGCAGTGACTCAAGGTGCCAGTGCTGTGCCTTTCGTGTCCAGGCTGGCAACTCAGGCCACGCCTGGTATCTTGCCTCAAGAACTGGGCCTGTGTTCTTTAGCTCAGACCCCTCGGGGAATTTTTCCTGTGCGGTCTCTAACTGCAGCTGTCTCCCATCTCTGTCTTTCACCCAGTTACTGTGGGAACATAACCCTGGGAGCCCCAGAGTAGAGCTGTGTGGCAAATGTGGGTCCTGGGTTCAGGCAACCCTTCTCTAGGGTGGTGTCCCACCCAGTACAGTACTTTCTTGAGGGATATGCTGAGAGATTGTACTAGACTCACCACCTGTTGCCTGTGGAGGTTCTCACTGGAAGCAGAGTCCAGTGCTATCCCTGCAGATTATGGCAGTCATGGGTCTGTCCTGCTGCATTTCTCTCTGAGGGCCCCTGAAGTCCCCAGCATTCACCTAGTCTCTGTAGGAGCCGTCTCCTTTCCCCTCTCCCTGCAAGCCACTAGCCATTGCTTCATGACTTATTGGCCATTTGTACTTCTTCTGTAAAGTGTCTGTTCTTTGCACTTGCTCATCTTTTGATTGGATCTTTTATTTTTGAGTGTCTAATTTTTGAAGTTCTTTATATCTTCTAGATATGAGTCCTCTGAGAAACAGCTGGCAAAATTTTCCCATTATCTTTTCATTCTGTTGGTTGTTTCTATTGTTGTGTAAAAACTTCTTAATTTGATAAGATCCCATTTATTGATTCATGGTACTATTTCCTGTGCATCTGTTCAGATAGTCCTTACCTATACCTGTGAGTTTAAGTATTTTACTGCTGGGCATGGTGGTGCATGATTATAATCCCATTACTTGAGAGGCTAAGGCAGGATGATCACTAAGTTCAAGGCCAGCCTGGACTACATAGTGAGTTTAAGGTGAGTCTAAACTACATAGTCAAAGTGTGTTTCAGGAAAACAAAAACGCCCAACTTTACTTATTTAATCCTCCAGCATATTGTTTGTTTTCACTTTTAGTTCTTTGATCTATTTTGATTTTAGCTTAGTACATGGTAAGAGATATATCAATTTTGGAAGCATGGCCATTTTGACTGTATTGATTCTGTCTATCAGAAACAGGAGGTATCTTTCCATTTTCTGATGTGCTTTTTGATTTCCTTTTTTGTCTGAGGCAGGAGGATTGTCATGAGTTCAAGGCCAGCTTGGGCTACATAGTTCAAAGCCAGCCTAAACTACATAGTGAGACCCTGTCTTGAAAAAAAAAAGGATTGATTTCTTTTTTTGAGAGTATTGTAGTTTTCATTATAGAGGTCTTTCACATTCTTAGGTTAATTGATGGTATTAGGGGTTGGACCCAGAGCTTTCTCACTGTGCTACACACCAAGCCTTTAAAAAAAATTTTTTTGAGACAAGGTCTCAGTAAATTGCCCAGGCTAAGGAGGACATGTTGGTGCATGCCTGTAATGCCAGTATTTGGGAGGCTTAGTCAGGAGGACTGCTGTGACTCCTGGCCAGCCTGGACAATAAAGTGAGACCCTGTCTTAAAAACAAAAACAAACAAAAAACAAACCAAAACTAAATTGACCAGGCTAGAGTCAAATTTGAGATTTTCCTGCTTTAGTCTTCCAGAGTGCTGGGATTATAGGGTGTGTATTTTTTTTTTTTTTTTTTTTTTGAGACAGGGTCTTGCTGTGTAGTTCAGGCTGGCCTTGAGCTCACTTTTAGTGCCATTTTTTTTTTTTTTTTAGAACTGAGAATTGAACTCAGGACCCTGTGCTTATTAGGCAGGCGCTATGCTGCTGAGCATTACAAATCCCAGCAATTATCTCAATTCCTATTTTCCTCATATTCTTTTCCCATGAGGAATTTTGAGACCCTACTCTTAAGTATTCGGGGTCTTTATGCTTTTAAAATGAATTGTATAGCCGTGGACTATGACAGTTGATGATTACATTTTCCCTGGTCAGTGGCAAAAGAGGAGGGTAAGGACTACATAATGAACTTTTGACAGAGCTGAATTAATTCACTTTGAGTGTGTTCTCTGTACTGTTTAGATATTAATTAATTTATTCAACACATATTTTTTGAGTACCTTTTATATCATGTTCTGATGCATACTGGGGAAAATGATGGTAAGACCAATTTTAAATGAACCTATACTCTCCACTCCACAGGAACATGAATGAGGTGGGCATGGTGGCGCATGCCTGTAATCCCAGAATTTGGGAGGCTGAGGCAGGAGGATTACTGTGAGTTTGAGACCAGCCTGGGCTACAGAGTGAGCTCAAGGCCAGCCTGAACTGCACAGTGAGACCCTGTCTCAAAAAGACCCATCCCTCCAAAAAGACAAAACCCAAAAAACCACAAATGAGCTTCTCAAGGCTTTTTGGCATTGCTTCCTGATTGTAAACAGTCACCCAGAAATACTCATGATGGCATATTGCTTTATTTGAATAAATATCCCTTTATTGAATTCCAAGTCATGTAATGATAACTAAGCCATATAAAAAGAAAATGAGTTTGAACTGAAAACAAAAAGTGAAACAAAAATCCAACATCCTTATCAAGCAAAATTCAAAGTTTGTTAGCCAATAGTCCTCCAGTAATTTATTAAATTACTATACACAAAAAGTAAAATCTTATACAGAAATGAAACAAATATGGGAAATATTTTATTGTACTTATTAATAAGACAACCTCTAAGATGGTAAGGCTGGTTCAAAATACATTTGAAGAGATGAATATTTATGGGCAATTAAATAAAGGAATGCTAAATAAAATTTCCCACTAATGATATAAAAGTTATACCATACAGGAGAGTAAAACATAACATCTGGAAGTATCTTTTCTGGTTTTTTTAAGAGTAGGGAGAGAGACAGGATGGCAACCTGAGTGGATTGCCATTGAGACCCTTTGTGGGTACAACGTGGATTAAATTATGATCAATCATTAAAATCACAAGTATAGCTGCTTAGCTAGTATTGATCCAATAGAGAAGCAGAGCATGTAGCCAGGGTGTATGGCTGTGTCATTAACCTTGGCTTATCTGTGACTTCTAAAACAGGAGGGTTTTGGGGAAGGGATGGGTCCAGGTGTTCAGATCATCCATCTGGGTGTCTGCTGCATATCTGGACTTAGTGGACTGGGTGGTACCCATTATAGTAAAATCTCAGGGGTCACTATAGCAATTGGAGCCCTCCTTTTACACTTACTTACTTATTTATTTATTTTTAAGAGCAGAATATATTTATTGAGGGAAAGAAAGAGAGAGAGACAGAAGTGGGCCCGAATGGGTTGCCCAAGACTCTGTCTTTTCTAGGGACTTTTATAGAGCAAAACCATGAGGTGAGGTGGGTCCAAGGAGGGGAAAAATGGGAAATCACAAGATAGACATGAGGTGGGACAAAACTATGGTCAGCCAATAAGAATTGTTCAGGTAAAATTGATTAAATTGGAATCAAATGGGGAAATGAGTCATGTAGCAAATGGGCCTGAATACAGAACAGGGGCTTTTCCTGTAGGGGGTTGAGTCAGTGACTCTTCAAGGTGATTGCTACCTATTTAGAATATCAAACCCTGAGGTCCGTCCCTAGGGAAGTATGTGGGTGTATTTGTTTAATCTTTTATTTTGAGATCTGGCCCGCAGCAAGTACTTCCTCTCCATCTGCAAGAAGGTATCTTGTCTTCCATACTGGCTCCTTTGAGGGCCTGGCCATCTGACTGCCTATAATATTTCTGTCTAACTCAGCTGCCTATAACATTCTCCCCTCTGAAGAAGTAACCTGAACTGCCATGAGGGAATAACAGGAGGTGACCACTCTGGCCTTTCATACTGAAGGGGGTTGTAGTTATTGATTGGCAGTCAGAGATACTCTCCAAAGAGTCTATCCAAAGGCCCTCAGTAGACACCAGGCATGTTCATCTTGCTTTATATAGCTTTAAATCTCCACCGAGTGATCTCGGTGGGGAACTCCAAATGATATAGGGGAGAAAAATTCCCAACCTGAATGATATCTGGGATGAGTTCATGTTCTCTAAAATTGAAGAATGAATTTTAGGAACTACGGAGGTTAAGAGCAGAATCTATATACTGAGGGAAAGAAAGCTTTGGTCTGAGAGAGAGAGACCAAGGGGGCCCAGGCAGGCTGCCCCCCCTTTCTATATCTAGCCTTTGGTTTAGACCAAAAGATATATAAGAATGAAACCAAGTGAAAGACCAAGTTAAAATGAGACCTGTGTTAATCAAATTTAACCTCTTCCCACGTATAAAAGTAAGTTAAGTTTCCTCAGGCATTACTTTTGGGACCAAAAATATACATTTTGGAATGCATAGCACTTCTCAGCTGCTCTGTCAGTGTCACCTACCAGGCTGGGTCATGGTCTTGCTTGGCCATGTAGCTTTCTGTGAAAGCATGGGAGACTTCTCTCTCACTCTCTCTCTGTCTCTGGTGGTTCTCTTTGTTTTTTTGGAACACTGTACATTGATTAACTCCTGTTCTCTGAGGCCCAAAAGTCTTTTGCTTGGGGAGGTTGGGTGATTCACTGGAGTTGTGGGATCTTATGGAAAGATCCTTTCATGTCCTGGGTCCTTGTTGACCTTGGAGGGCCAGGGCCAAAATACTAATTGTCTTCTTAGTCTGGTTATCTTTTTAGCTCTGATCTCTAAACCTCCATTGTTGAATGCCCAGAAAAGAAGATCGGTTACATCAGTATTATAGTGGGAACAGTGGGTTTAATTTTATGGTTTTATCTAGATGTCGACCATCTTGAAATATTTAATATGACTAATGAACTGGTTTTTTTTTTTTTACCAGTCTTGTCTTAGAAGTTGAATACCTGCAGAATATTAACAGATAACAATTATAAAATTTTATAGCGAAAACTTGAGATCAAGGACAACATAACATTTTAGCATAACAATCATGATGACATTATTATTATTATTATAGGTGTTAGCTTGTTATTATCTCTGAAACATATCTAACTGTTTATCTTAGTATAGAATAATTTTTAGTCAGTTACTTTTATCTAATTAAAAAAAATTAAATGACATAAAGAAACCTTTACCTAATTTGTTATCTTTTAACCATCCTCTGTTACCAGAGTAACATTTAAGTTGAATGTATTTGTTTATAGATGTACTTTACAAGTTATTAATGTCTAGCCTTTAATTTTTAGAGTGACATTGCCTGGAATGCAGTGTTTGAGCACTGCTAAGTGTTGTAACACACATATGACGACACATAATGAACACTGAAGCATAAACCTTAAAACAATACCTGCACCATTTGGCTGGCTGCTCCATGCTGGGTTGACATGCATATTTTATCACAAATAGCTTAAACACAAGTAAAGGAGGGGATATAGCTCAGTGGAATAAGCGCTTGCCTAGCAAGCGCAGGGTCCTGAGTTCGATCCCCAGTACCGCAAAAAAAAAAACAACAAAAAAAAAACAAACAGGGGCTGGGGGTATAGCTCAGTGGCATAAGCGCTTGCCTGGCAAGCACAAGGTCCAGAGTTCGATCCCTGGTACCGGAAAAAGAAAAAAAAAAGGAATATTTTGGAGCTGGGGATATAGATCAGTGGCATAAGCGCCTGCCTAGCAAGCGCAGGGTCCTGAGTTCAATCCCCAGTACCGCCAAAAGAAAAAAAAAAAAACAAAAAAAAAACACAGACAAGTAAAGGAAAAGCAGATGCTTGCGCCTAAAAAAATTGACATCATAAACATTTGATGGAAGTCACCAGTGTGATAAGGTGTTTTTTCAGTTTTGTTTAGACAAGTAACAATTTCAATGACTATTGAACATGTTTTTAATAATTGAGGGCTGGGGATATAGCTCAGTGGAATAAGTGCTTGCCTGGCAAGCACAAGGTCCTGAGTTCAATCCCTGGTTCCACCAAAAAAAATTTAAAAATAATTGAAGGCCTGTTCATTTGGGAAACACAAATATACCATGAAATTACCAATAATTGGTATGCCAGCTATATAGAATCTTTACATATTTCGTTTCTTAAGACAAATTTTAGATACATTTAACAGGTTTTATAAGCTATAAGTATATCGATGAGAATAAAGGATATCTTTACAGTTTGAAGCAGGTTAGGAAACAGTGATAATGACCGCAGATAAATTTATTACCCAGCATAAATTGTGTCTCTTTTATACAATAACAAAATACTTGTCTAGACAAAACCAATAGATGTACATCAAGTTTAAATGTCAAGGCCAGATTTAAAGAGATGTCAAATTTTGATCATTTTATATATAAGGTCTAAACATATACTATATAAAAGAAAACCCTTCTTAGTTACTTTGTATTGAACTTACATAGTATTAACCATATAAACTTAAATTTAAAGCTTAGACTCACAGAATAGCTTGTTTTTAGATGTATACATACATATGTGTCTAAATATGTTATGTCATAAACTAAGTAATAGTTGTTTATTTAACCAGTTATGAACTGATTATTGCAAACATTTTACAGGTTGAAATTCAAATACTCTTTAATTCTTAAGGCTTTTTAGTAACCAAAAGTCTAATGATGAGAACACTTAGTAAAATATAGAACCTTTCCTTTTTAAATCTAGTTTTGTAAATTTAGCCAATAACATTTCAATATACTAAGAAAACGTTAGTGCATTAGACAGAGCACTGAACCTTTTAATTACAGCCAACTTAAATATATCTTAACAATTGTTTTAGATGACTCATGGGAATTAAATCATAACATTTAAACAGTAAGCTACACATATTATTTTTAACCAAGGAAAAACTCTCAAGTTATTGTAGACAAGTAACAATAGACGTTGCATTTATAAAACCAATCTTTTGATGTTATCTCAAGTAACTAATAAGCTGGGTAGAAATATGTTACCAATTTTAAAGGTATCTTTATTTTTACCTTGTTAATTCACCATTAACTCTGTAAACAAAGGTATTTTGGTTATATCATGAGTGTCTACTTGTAATCTATCTACCAACTAAAATAGAACATATACCTGAAACTTCACACACAGAAACATACCCAGCAACCCAGTCATGTATAACCTTTATGCTATCAAACTTCAGGGCTTTCATTCCTGTGTAAGTCTCAACCATGTCAGTCTTTATCTGATAATGTTTTAAAGTAGTGTGGATAGCCTGACAAACTATAGAAATGGTTTTCTATGGAAATCTCAAATAGAACCAAAAAAAATTGTTGAGCTCAAAGAACTGTTTTTCTTAAATGAAGCAGCTACAGGTGCTATAACCAGTTATTAACACACATTAAACCAAAAGATGGACAGACATACACAAGATGACTACATTTGCATCAGAGTGCACTCTCAGATGTATTTGGCCAAGTTGGCCTTTTATAATTTTTGTATGTAACTATAAATAGACTAGTGAGAGCTTTTCTTATAGGTTATCAATTAACAGAGATATCCTGCTATAAGAATCAGAAAAAAACACCCTTTTATACCTGTAAAAGCAAAAGACTATTTTTAAGATGGACCTGAGAGTAATGGTTTATCTGACTGGAATAGCCAGTTGTGCAGGCTTCTCATTGCTTTGAAAGCCATGATAATTTGATGGCCACAGCTGATAACCAAAACTGCTGTTATAAAGGGACAGACTACTAAAGGTAATTTTAACTTTCTATTTTCAAGGGGCCCTTATCTTTTTCCTGATTAACAGTGGACAATTTAAAGTAATTGAAGGGCTTAGTTCTTGTTCTTAGGGTGCAGAGGACAAGGGGGGGAACCTCAGGCTCATTAATGGTAGCTGTATCAGATGGTGCCTAAGGACCAGAGGTGTCTGGTTTTAGAGTGATATATCTACACTTTGAACACAAATCAGGGCTGTTTTTCAATGCAAAGAAAGTCTGAACATAAGGTACACCTGACTACTTTTCATCTCTCTCTTACAGTATAACTCCAGTTGTAAAATCAGTACTTCTTTCTGCATTGTACTTTGCCTCCAGGGGCTAGACAGGGCAGGCATGGGTGCAGGAAAATATTAAACAGATCTTCCTCAGAATGTGAGGGTCAAACAACTTCCAGTGCTTAAGAACATACTCCAAAGGAATAAGAGAAATTAATATTGAGTTTCCCATCTGCAAAACAACAAGAGGAGAAGACAGCATCCCTTTTAATTCTCTTGGTTTTTATATGGCCTCTGGGTGTCCCCTAAGCTTACCCTGCTCAAGAGCAAGTGGCTGCTCTCTGGAGAGTGACCAGAAGACAAGTCGGGCCATACTAGCCACCCTTACTGATGGGCACATTTAATGCCTCTGAAAACTCACATTTCCAACTCCAGAGTATGTTTTCAAAAACAAGCTGCAGTTGATTTCTTCTATGTCAACCATATTTAAGAAGGGAAGCATTGCTAGCAAAAAATTAAACCAATGATCGAGAGACCTGAACAACTATGTTTTCTCCTGATGATCCTGCCAGTCACAGGAGAAAACCCTTGCCCAGGCACTGGGTCAGTCAAAACCCTCATATACCTTTCTGAATGAGCATGCATTTTGATTCCCTTCTAACCCAGGATAGAGATTATATAGTCTATAAAAGAATGCCTATAGATGAGCACTCATTTTCTAGGGGTTCAGGAACTTCCAATTGGAAGGAAAAAAGCTTTTCAGGATTGTAAGGCAAAGCATATTACCATTTACTGACAATTACAGAGAATACTGCCTGGTCCTCATCATGGCCCAGAAGTTTATATTTGTAATTCATAGAAGAATTATTGGAATTCTAGTGAATTAATTGTAATCTACCACTTCCACTGCAACCCATGGTGAGAATGAAGACACTAAGGAATATTTGTAGTTATGGGGAGCCAAGGAATCCTAAGTCCAGCTCTGAAGATGGCTAACCAGAACAAAAGCCTTGACCCAGGGCTGAACCTGGATTTTATTAATTTGTGAGGAAAAGAGTGGCTTGAGGATGAGTGACTGTGTGAGTAGCAGGAAGTGGGTGAGTGCCATGAGCTGGGGGCTAGGTGGGAGGCCTGAAATCACCTCTGCAAATGCAGAGAGAGGGATAGCAGAAAGAATAATCTGCATAACACCATTAGTATGTGATGTTTTGGGGTCAGTGCTTCAGCTCTGATATGTAATCTTTTCTATCCTGCGAAGCCATAGCCTCTTATTTTGAGGCTGGATCCCAGCCAGGAGTGTGGAGCACAGCCTTCCATCCTGCCTTGGTTCACACACATTTTATTTGAGAGCCATAGGGGATGGGGAAACACTGCCGTGCTGTCTTTGCTTCAAAAACTAAACAGCACCTCAGCTGGACCAATTTGCATTGCTTAAAGCCAATTGAAGGGATAAGAAAAAGTCCTAGCCAGCACTGCACACATTAATATGTAGAAAGAGGGCCAAGTTCAGCCAAAATAGATAGTTGTTCCTCCTTCAAGGAGAGTTGCCTAGTTGGTCCTCCACAACAATGATAATAACCATCCATAACCGAGAGGAACTTCCAAAACCCGTCCCCTAGCCTCAGTCATACCCAAGAGCATGAGCTGCAAAGCGATTTGAAATATAAAAAGCCATTCCGAACAGCATAAGAGCCAAACAAATCAACGAAAGGAATACGAGTAAATTCAGCAGCCAGTGTAGAAGTTAAGTCTAAATCCAGCACATACAAAACAGGAATGTAAGGCCCTACCTGTAAAAATAAAAATGTCCCATCAAAGGAAGCTAAATATGAAGATATCACAATCTTTGCTGCTCTTTTAGCACGGATCAAACAATTCACAACAAGCATAAGCAACCAGCAAACAATGGATGTCAATTTTGATTACCCAAGTGGGTCACAATCCAGAATCTAGTAAAAACATTTAGGGATGCCATGAACCAAAAGCAAATGCTTACCTCCTTCCGAAGGTCTTGGTGGGCTCGCCAAAATGATATGGAAGTGTAACTCCCAACCTGCTAGATGTCAGATGTGCTGAGTTTGTGTCCCCTGAAGTCAAAGAATGAATTCCAAAGGACAAAGAGGTTAAGAGCGGGAAAGGTTTATTGAGAGACAGAAGGGATCCCAAGTGGGTTGCCCTGGAAGTATCTTTTCTATTTGACAAAAAATTCTTGCTTCTCTTCAGACAAAAATTGTTACACACTTTTAGTTGCCATAAGTAAGCCACCAGCTTACTTTTTTCTTTTGTTATTGCTTTCTATTTTTTATAATGTGGTGTGTGAATTATATATCAACAAACTATTATAAATTTTGTTTCCAGCATTATATCATTTATGATGTCATCTGAACATGAATAAATCTTCCAATATATGAATACAAGGTCTTTCTATTTACTTTCCACTCTCTTTAAATTTTTAAATAATTATTTATTATTTTTATTATACATGTCTTTTACTTTTTTGTTAAACTTATTTCTAAATATTTTATTTTATTCTTCTTGATGCTATGGTACATGGGATATGTTCCCTTACTGTCAATTTTGGATTGCTTATACAATTGGATTGCTAGCTTATAGAAATATGAAGGATTTTTGTGTATTGATCTTCTATCTTGCAAACTTGATTAATTAACTACTTTTAAAAATTCCTTGAGATTTTTTAATGTGTGATATGCCATCTGAAAATACAGTTTTACTTCTTCCTTTTGAGTGTAAATGCTTTTTTTCTTCTTATGAAATTGACTTGGGTATTGCCACCAGGTAGGATCTTCTAGCACTATGTTTTTACTGCCCAGGACACTCAAATTGACTTTTGGCCATGGTTTTTCTATCTAATAGGTAATTTCATTAATGAAATTGAACAATTTTCATATATACAGAAATAATACACATAAAATTAATTCAGAAAGTGTGTGATCACTACTGAGTAAAATTTTTTTTTTTAATGTTAAGGGGCAAGGATAAATAAGATGGTGGTTTTGCACTTTAGGGAGAACACAATGTTGTGAGATAAACAGGCTTTGAACAACTAGTACCAGGCATAATTAAGACATTCTTAGGTAGAGAATAGCAGTATCCTGTGAGAGAATAAATCCTGGAATAATTTAATTCTCTTACTTGGAGAACAGGTAAGGTTTTACTAAGGAGGCAGATCAGAATTATAATTATGATTTTAATGGCCTTTCAGTTTGATTCAGAAGAGGGAAAGATAAGTATTCTTATTTTTTAACCTTTTATCATTTTTTATTATGTATTTTCTATTAGTACATGTTTGTGACACATAGTGATTATTCATCATGAGGAGTTAGTACATGTACATAACAAACCATAATTCTTTTTATTTCTCCTTGCCCTCCCCTCCTTCAGTCTTCCCTCATCTCTAGATCCTATTCCCATTTGCAAATGATTTATATCCTTATTTAATATCTTTTGTTTTTCTATTTCCCCCCAACTTTTTACGTTACTGTGTGCTTGCAGTACATGATGATTACATTCATGGTGGGGAGTTGGTATGTGTACTAACACTTCTCAGTTCTTTTTATATCCCTACCCCGCTCCTCTCCATTTTTTGTTCCTTGTACCACCAGGGACCAGTGGGGAGTGCCACTGATTTTTGTGTGTTGATTTTGTATCCTGCTACATTGCTAAAGTTGTTACTAGTTCTAGGAGTCTTTTGCTGGAATATCTTGGGCCCTTTATGTAAATGATCATATGTTTATGAATAAAGATAGTTTGATGTCTTCATTTCCTATATGCATCCCTTGTGTTTCTTTCTCTTGCCTAATTGCTCTGGTTAGAGTATCAAGTACTTTATTAAACAGGAGGGGTGATAGTGGATATCCTTGTCTTCCTGATTTTGGAGGGAAAATGTTTAATAAGATATTGGCAGTGGGTTTGTCATAGATGTCTTTAGCAGACTTAGAGAAGGTCCTTCTGTACCTATTTTCTTTAGAGTTTTTATCATAGGTAGATGCTAGATTTTGTCAAAAGCTTTTTCTGCCTGCCTGTGAGCAAAAGATTTGTCACTCTGGGTGGCTTTCTAGGCCTGTCTCCCAGCTGCAAGCAAACCCCTCAGCTGCCTCGGTAATTTTCCCTCTGCAAGCCATCCATCTCCTGTGTCATGGTGCACCTCTCCTCAGAGTGTCGCTCTATCTGGTGGACTTGGTAAAGAGAATCTCAGGGCTTGCTGTGTTCAGAGCCCCTGCAGGGAGTGGTGGGGAGCTCCTGTGTGGGTGCCTCACTTGTGGGAATTGGATAGTGTGCAGGATGTCCCACAGGCACACTCGCCTGGTGTTTAGGGGAGGAATGTGTGAGGACTTGTCTCTGGGTGTCTGGTCTCTTCTTTCTGTGGTGTTGGATCATTCACAGATGGTGCTCACTTGTGCAGCCCCTAGATGACAGTTTCTCAGTGCTCAGATCCAGGTTTTTAATATTTTTTTTTATTTTACACAGGTCTCACTATGTAGTTTAGGCTGGTTTTGTACTCACACTATAGCCCATGCTGTCTTCTAACTCACTACGATTCTCCTACCTCAGCTTCCCCGGTGCTGGGATTACAGGTGTGCGCCACTACAGCCAGCTTCACATGCAGACCCAAGTTCTTTATCAGAACCATGTGCTTGTTTGCACATCCCCCAGGAGCCTACCATGCTATGAGAACAGCGGTCTTCTCATACTCTGCTCTCCAGCTTTCAGTTTCTGTGATGCCCTGGTTTGCAGACATTTCACCTGCTGTGTTCCTCTTCCCAGTGGGGTCAGTAGAAGGACTGGGGCCATTCCATCAGCCTGGCTGCCTCTGAAATGCCAGTTCCCTCCCTCAGTGAGCCTGGTCCTCTGCAAGACATAGGTATGCCAGGCCTGAGTGCAGGGGTGCGCAGACGAGTAGCGGCCTGGTTTTCCTGGCTTTTGCTCTAGTGAGTTCCTCCTTCCGTTTGTCTTCCCCTATCTGGCATTCTAGTGCAGCTGTTTTCCTCCTTTGCAGTACTGGAGCTTCCCTCCCTGTTACCAGCTAGTTGGCTGTGATGGAAAAACTCTTTTTTACTTAATGCAGTTTTATTACATAACACTTGAAGACTGTATGTAACATGTATGTAAGTTCTGGAATATAATTAGAAAACAAACACCCATGAACCTGCCTTCTCCTTTTTCACCCCCACTTCACTCAGGCTATCAAACCTAGGCTCTTATGTTTCCAGGGAAAGTGTTCTGCTGCTGAGCTACACTCCCAAGACCCTTACCCTCTTCTTTAAAACTCGGTTACCAGTAATACTTTTGCTGTCTTTGTGTATTCCTTCCTTCCCTATTTTCTGCCCTGTATCTTCTTAAAGATAAATATATAATAAATTCTGTATTTGAAAAATTGTTTTAAAAAAATTCCTTTGTGATTTCTTTGTCTTTGTTTTATTATGTTTGAATATGACAGTTTATAAAATGATGTCATTCATAAATAGTCTGATGCTTTTCATTCAACATCATGTTGCTAAGGCATCCATATTCTGGGTGTAATTGTAATTCCTTTCTTGAAACTATATATACTATTCCTTACTTAATTTACTCATTTTCCTATTTATTTTGATGTAGAATGTTTCCTTTCCCTTTTTATCAGGTATGCCAGACCTGAGTGTAGGGGGCTGCAGAATAGTAGTGGCCTGGTTTTTATTAATGCTTATTTTTCAGCTTTTTGAGGCATATTTGACAAATATAGTAGTGTACACTTAAAGTTCACAATGTGGTGATTATATATATATGTATATTAAATATATATATATATATTGAAATGATTGCCATCATCAAATTATTTAACACATCCATCACCTCACTTTTTTAATAGTGACATTTAAGATTTATTCTTACCAAATTTAACTATACATTACAGTATTATTAACTAGAGTTACTGTGCTGCACATTAGATTCCCTAGAACTTACTCGTTTTACAATGTGAAGTAACTTTGACCAGTATCTCCTCATTGCCCTCGCTCCTCAGCCCTTGGTGACCATCATTCTTCTGTTTTTATGAGTTCAACTTTTTAAGATTTTATATATTACTGAGATCATATAATATTTATCATTCTCTGAGTTATTTCATTTAAGCCAGTGTCCTCAAGATTCATCTATATTATCACAAATTGCAGGGCTTTCTTTTTCTTTTTTTTTTTGCAGGGGGGGTTATAAATAACATTGTATTGTATGTATGTGTATACATATATATGCCTCATTTTCTTTATGCACTTATCTGTTGATGGGCACTTGGGTCGTTTCCATGTTTTGGCTATTGGTAATGACGTGTGTGTACAAATACCTCTTTGTGATATCTATTTTCTTCAAATATATACCCAGAGGTGGTATTGCTTGATAGTGTAGTAATTCTGTTTTTCATTTTTTGAGGGACTTGTTTTTCATAATGGTTGTACCAGTTGATATCCTCGCCCACAGTGCTGGTCTTTTCTCCACATCCTCACCAACACTTTATCTTTTACCTGCTTGAGAATAGCCATTTTAGCAAGTGTAAGATGCTATTTCATTGTGATTTTAATTTATGCTTCCATGATGGCTAGTACTGTTTTATGTACCTGTAATACTGTTATTTATAGACTTCTGTCTTGGGGTATGTGGGCAAGAGTTTTTTAGACTACATGCCAAGGAGTGTGATTGCTGAATATTAAAATATATGGTTTTTCTGTTTTATCAGAACATGTCACATTGTCCCTCATTTTAAATACCCACGAAGTCCATATGTTCAAATCAGTCAACTTCATAACTTTTGCCACTCAAATAGGTACACAATTATATTTTAATATGGTTTTAATATGGTTTTAATTTATAAGTATGTGTGTGTGTGTGTGTGTGTGTGTGTGTGTGTGTGTGTATACATATGTATGGTAAATACAACAACTTAGAGTTTCTTCCCTTGGAAAGTGTTTTTTAAAAAATCAATGTGCGTTTGTAGTAGGTAATTTTGACGTTCCTTATGTGGAGTCGGTACATGCACATGGCACATCCCAATTCCTTTTTTCTTCCTCTTTCCCTCTCTTCCTTCCTCCTCCCTCCATCTCTTGAGCATTAATTGTCATAGTATTATCACATGCTTTAATATCTTATAAAACATTCGCCTCTCATTCTTTTTTCTTTTTCTTTTTTTGGTCTTTTTGAGACAGGGTCTCACAGTTCAGTTCAGGCTGGCCTTGAGCTTACTTTATAGCCCAGGCTGGTCTCAAACTTGCAACGATCCCCCTGCCTCAGCCTCCTGAGTGCTGGGATTACAGGTGTGTGCCACCATGCCCAGCGCTCCTCATTCTTTTTTATTTTTATAATTTTCTTGGCTTTTTTACATGTTCATTTTTTTAGATGAACTTAAGGATCATTTTGTTAGTTTTTTTTCTCCAAATTTAATAGACACTTTGGTACTCATAGGAAATATTAAATAATTCGAAGACATCATGTTATCAAATGTTTTGTCTATTGAATCTTTGTACAGAGTCAGATAATATTTATTGTATTTTATTTATGTATTTATTTTATTTTATTTTTTACCATTAGGAGTATATACCTACTGTCTCCATTCTATGCAATCCAGGAATGAGAGCTCGTCACTGGAAACAGATGTCAGAAATTGTAGGCTACGACTTGACTCCAGACTCTGGAACTACACTGAGAAAAGTTTTGAAATTAAATCTTACACCATACTTGGATAAATTCGAAGTGATAAGTGCAGGTGCAAGCAAGGTGCGCATATAGATCAATAGCAGTCTGGCAGGCTGATGCAGGAAGATTGCTAGTTTGAGCCTAGCCTGGGCAACTTAGCAAGACTATCTGAAAAGAAAAGAAGACATGGGGATATAGCTCAGTGCCAAGGCCCTGGGTTCAATTCTCAATACAGAATCACAAAAACAAAACAACCAAATTTGAAATTCTTTGATGAGTTTGTTAATCTAATAATGATAGCTTTTGTTGTGGTTGAATGTGTATAGTACTGTACAATAGTGGGAGGAGAATTATGGTTAAATGTGTATAGTACTGAACAACAGTATGGGGAGAGGATGACAAAAGGTTACTCTTTTTCACACACAAAGCACGTACTTGCTTTCCTGAATCCAGACTAGAAATGGCCCCTTTGACTTCTTCATAATTCTGCCCCATTCTGATGATGCACTAGTATCAATACATAGTTATTCCAAGGCTCTTGCATAGATATATGTGTAGCATTCAATGTGGGGTGAGCAGTGAGGGGGGCTCCAGAAAGTATGACTTTAGAGGGAGGGTTCTTCAAATACAGAGAAAGTATTTTCCGACCACAGACTGCCTGCAGAAAGACTTCTTCAGAAAAAGTTCAACAGGCATTCTAATCTGTTACCCATTATTAAAAAGGACATTAACCAATACATATAGCAGTAGTTTTCATCGCAAGTGAATTTTT
Organism: Dinomys branickii; assembly: GCA_004027595.1. Classification (NCBI taxonomy): domain Eukaryota; kingdom Metazoa; phylum Chordata; class Mammalia; order Rodentia; family Dinomyidae; genus Dinomys; species Dinomys branickii. Next base: position 170,576 of record PVLD010001715.1, on the reverse strand, counting down.
AATAACTACATTCTTCTTAAGAATTTTTAAATTATGAAAAAACGTTTCTAACAAAAATTTATTATATGGTCACAGAGTATCTTAATGATAGTGTAATGTACCAAATGTTTATTGAATTAGAAAGTAAATAAGTTCCTTCTCCCCTCTCCTTCAGGAATTTTCTTTAGAAAAAGCCATGCATACAATGATAGGAACTTGGGATGCTATTTGTTTTCATATAAGTCTGTATCATGATACTGGAGTCTATATTCTTTCTGCAGTAGATGAGATTCAAGCAATCCTTGATGATCAAATTATAAAAACACAGACAATGAGAGGCTCACCTTTTATCAAACCATTTGAAAAAGAGATCAAGGTAAGTTAAATGTGATAGGCAGCTCTTGCTTATTTATAAAAATTTTAATCTCATTATATATAGATTCTCCTGAGGGCCTCTCCTGGAAATAAATCCATTTATTGGATGACTTTTTAATTAATTAAGCTTATTGGTATGTTTTAGGTATACATAATGATCACATTCATCATATGGATTTTGTACCTGTACATGATATATCTTGATTCTCTTTCTTTCTTTTTCTTGTTTCTTTGTCTTTCTTTTGTCTTTTTGAGACAGGGTTTTACTATACAATTCAGGCTGGTCTTGAGCTCACTTTGTAGCCCTGGCTGGCCTCAAACTTGCAACGATCCTCCTGCCTCAGCCTCCCAAGTGCTGGGATTACAGGCGTGCGCCACCACACCCAGCTTGATTCTTTTTCTTTTCCCTATTCCTTTACCCTCCCTTCATCCTGTTGGATGCTTTTTCAAATGTTTATTCAGGGCTGAGGATAGAGCTCAGTGTTACTGCCTAACAAGTGCAAGGTCCTGAGTTTGATTCCTGGTACCAAAAAAATAAAATAAATGTTTATTCAAACCATAAAACTATACCCCTGATATTTTATCAGGTGAAATACAGGAACAAATATTTTAAATTAATGTAGAAATATATACAATGGATCTGAGACATCAATGATTTTGAAATTATATTTTATTAAAATTTGATGACAATAATAGACTTGGGAAGAAAGTTTGTATTATGGTTTCCTTTCTTTTCTTTGTGTGTGTGTATGTGAGTGAGGTTAGGGCTGAGTACTGCCCACTGTTCTGGGGTGGGTAGGCAGCTCTCCAGGATTTGTAAGCTTCATACCAATATAAAACCAGAGATATAAAGTTTCAGGAAAGAAAGATGTTATTGGATACTTGATTGGGAAGGGAGGAAAAGAGATAGCTACCCTGATAGGTCAGATTAGGGGGCGCTGGAAAAATGGAGGACCCACGCCTTCACTCCCCTTTTGAGACAGAGTCTCAGAGCTGGGGATATAGCTCAGTGGAATAAGTGCCTGCCTAGCAAGTGCAGGGTCCTGAGTTCAATCCCCAGTACCGCAAAAAAAAAAAAAAAGAAAAAAAAAAAACAGAGACAGAGTCTCACTGTGTAGTTCAGGCTGGCCTTTGAACTCACTCTGTAGCCCTACCTGACTTGAATTTGAAGGCCTGCCTCAGCCTCCCCAGTTCTGGGATTATGGGTTTGTGCCACCACACCAGCTTCAAAGGTGCCTGGTTCTTCACTGCTTTTTATTGGGAGTTAGGGCCCTCCCCCACTAGAATTCTTAATAATCTGATTGGCTACTTTAAGCCCTAGGCTCCCACCCCAGGTACCATCTCTCAGTGAAGATTCCTGAATGAATTTAATTTGGTTTTCATCGTCCTGTCAGAAGAATGTATGGATTTGTTAAGAGGATTTTCATACACAGTTGAGTTAGCAAAAGCTTCCTGAGGCCTTCACCCTATTATTTCCTTGTCTGTCTTTCCTCTCCTCCCTTCTCTCCCCCTCCCCTCCCCCACTCCTCTTTTTCTTTTTATTTCATTTCTTTTCTTGTGATGTAGATTGAATTTAGGGGACATATGCTTGTTAAGCACATACTCATCCCTGAGCTACACCCTCAGAGGAGTTGGTATTGTTTCTAAGTTGAGAAGGCCTAGACCAGTGGTGCAAACCTATGGCATACATACCCCAGGGGGCATGCAGAGCCCTCTCTTTCCCACAGAAGTCAAGCTGCTCAAGCGTTGGGTAACAGCCATTTTTTAGAAACTAAAACCTCACTATTCCAGTTTAGTTGCAGGGTTGGCACTTTGTGATAAATCAGTGGGTTTTGGCTTGCAGTTTGGGCACTCGGTCTGTATCAGGTCGCCATTACTGGCCTAGATCCTGTTTCATGTCATATTCTTGTAACATGTAGTAAAGTTCTATATATGATTCTTTCATTATACTTATGAACAACTAGTATGAATGTCTTTTAGAGTAATTAATGCATTATTGTCCACTTGAGAAAAACAAACGACATTTGAGACGCCAGGATTATTTTCTGTCTTTACAGCTAATGTGGGTAATTATAGACAGCATACAAACAGTGACCATTGATAGTGTCACGGTGTAACTGAGCGCAGTGGGTTTTCCCCTTGGTGAGTGCAAAGCCAGTAAAACACTAGCAGGAGATAAAAGCCTGAAGAAAGATACATTAATTTCATCAAGTAGGGAGACACTGGCAACAATTCCCAACGCAGTGTCTCCCTGAATAAAGGAAGCAGGGGACTTTCACGGGGGAGACAGACACATATTTAGACTGGAGAAACTTGTCATCCTGCGTAGAGGTGGGCGCAGTGCTCAGCATGCTGAGGAGTCGTGTGTGTTCTCTGTGTGCTCTGCGTGTTCAAAGGCTGTGGACAGCAGCCTCCTCTTACCCTGCAGAGAGTTTAGGGTTATAATGAGATTAAAGTGACCAAAGTATGGTCTGTGTCACCTAGAAGAGGAACTAGGTGTGGTTTTCTCTGCTAGGCTTTATCTAAAATAAACAACTTGGAGAAAAGGATGTTAGCAGTCAAGATCTCCATGGTGCATTGTGGGGCAGCACAGATGCTTAATTAACCCTGTGTCTGTCCAGCAGTTAACAACTGATAGTATCAGAATTTAACTGGAGACTCTATACATTGGGGAAAAGACAACTCAATTGTTTTTTTAATACTGATTGATTTCTAACTATAAGACAGATACTGCTCTGTGGGCTTTATGTTTATTAACCAGTTTAATCCCTACGGCCCACGTTAAAGGTAGGCACTATTATTATCTATATAAATAGGCAAGGAAACCAAGGCACAGGAGGATAGTTAATTTGCCCAAGTTAACCTAGCTAATAAATGACAGAGCTGGGATTCAAATCAAGGTAGTCATTTTTTTTAAACCAGCTATAATTTTCACTTGATTTCATGTTCAATTGACAAATAATAACTACATATTTATGTGGTACATTATTTTGTTTTCATGTATGTTTACAATATGGAATATTTAATTTGAGCATACATAGCTTATTAAAGATCTTGGCTGCCACTATTTGGAAAAAAACCTTCCAAGAGGATGTGAAGTTGGACACTTATGAAATGGGCCTGCTGAGCTATCCAGATCTGATTGGACATCTTGTATAGAAAGTTCTTGTGTAACAAGAAGAACTTAAAAGATAAATTTAAAATGCTCTGTTAGAGCTTTAAAAAAGAAAAATGAGAGGTCTAATTTCCTGATATATAGGATTTTATGCCACATACAATACTTAAGAACAGTGGAGAGAGATTGTATAGTCTTCAATTAATAAAGTCTTATTCACTGTAGGCAATGTGTGAAAATAAGGGAGTTTATTTTACTTTATTTTTTTCTTTTTCTTTTTCTTTTTCTTTTTCCTCTCCCCTCCTCTCCTCTCCCCTCCTCTCCCCTCCCCTCCCCTCCTCTCCTGTCCTCTCTTCTCCCTTCCTTTCCTTTCTCCCCAAGTTGCATCAATATAGAGCAGGATTCCTCGACATGGAACTGTTGCTATATGGGGCTGAATACTTTGTTGTGTGGGCTGTCCTGTGTACTGTAGGGCACTAGCAGTATGTCTGGCCTCCATCCACAAGCGTTAATCACATTCTGGCTCTGATAAATGGAAATATCTCCACTGTCAAACGTTCCCTGTAGTGAGAGGCAAAGTCACATGTGGTTGATAACCACTCCCATAGAAACTGCTGTATTTTGGGGGACTTAGAGTAGTTCCCCTGGAGTTGAGGAAAGTGGGTTAAGTAATGTTATAGTCACTTCCAAATGTGAGTGGCAGGGATTTAGGAAAATTTTATACCTAGAGTTTATCTAAGTCTTTGTGAGACATCCATAAATAAACTATAAGCTATTTGAATTAATATAAAAATTTATATTAATAGTAAAATTTTAAATACATTTTTGCTATAATTTATAACTTTTCTTTAATAACTAGAATTTAGTACAGTATGTTTTTTATTAAGGCCTGGGAGGACCGTCTGATTCGAATACAAGAAACAATTGATGAATGGTTAAAAGTACAAGCTCAGTGGCTCTACTTGGAGCCCATCTTTTGTTCTGAGGATATTATGCAACAGATGCCAGAAGAAGGACGTCAGTTTCATACAGTAGACAGACACTGGAAGGATATCATGAAGTTTTGTGCAAAAGACCCAAAGGTGAAGTGTTTGTTTTCTCTCTTTTAGTAGGTGAACCTTTGTTTTGGGACATTAAAGCATTTGACTATTTTTTTTCTGATTACAAAAATAAAGCCTACTCCTTATGTACAAAATGGAAAGTTCAGAAAAATATAAGAAAGTTATAAAATGATTAAATAATTTTACTTTTCAGTTTACAATATACCTTATGTATAACTTTTCAGTATACATAGTACATGTACTTCACATGTACATTTAATTCATTCGTCTTCTACTATGTATATACAATCACTGCTTCCCTCCTCACAAAATAAATAGGTAAGTGAAAGTGGTAAAGAGAGGACAGTTGATTAGTGCACAGGACTTCTATGTGCAATGAAGAGGAAATGAGAATCTACTCTCCATTGGTCTCAACGCTATGTGTCTCTCCTAGTGAGTCTAGCACCATGTTACATGAGATTTTAATGTTAAAAGGCATGTATTTTTCATATGTGTAGTGATATAGATCACAAATATACATCTTTTAAAGATTTGGTCCCTTAATTCAAGAAATAACAACTTGTTCGAGTGTGCTAGACTCATTGAGAATGAATAATATAGTAAAATTTATGAATGTCAAGATTTAGTTTTACCTGTTGACTTTACAAGGTTTGTGATATATGATTTCTTATAGATCAGAGATTGGCAGATTTTTCTGTGAAGGGACAAATAGTAAATATTTTAGGCTTTATGAGACATATAGTTTATCCTGCAGTGCTCAATTCTGCTGTCATTGTAGTAAGAAAGCCATCAGAATGGGCTAAAATAAAATTTGTCTTATTTACACTGATATTTTTATGTATCATGAAATATTATTCTTTCAATTTTTAAAACCTGAAAGTGTAAAACTAATTCTTAGTTTGTGGACCATATGAAAACTGGCAGTAGGCTGAATTTGACCATTGTATGTAGTTTGCCGACTCCTCCTGCAGATTGCTAAGTTTATGGTTTGTGTGTGAAAGTAAAAATTACTTTTCCCACATCATTCAAAAAGCTACAGGAGAAATGAAAATGTGCATGATGATCATAACTTCTCATCTGTAACTAGTGTCCTGGTGTGTATTATTTAGGGTTTGTACAGGAACACGTTTAATTACGTATATATATTTGTGTATATGCACACACATACATGATACCTAAAAGATTTACAAGGTGGGTTTATAAGTGGCTGCCTGCAGAGTCAGGTTAAAGAATGCATGAGCACCATCTGTGTACTGGAGAACCAGAGGATCCAGTCGAAAGTTGAAGGCATGGAGCTCACAGTGGTGTCCAGTGAGTGAACACTGGGAAACAGAAGGGTCTGCATTAGAAATCTGAAGAGTCTGCGCTGGCAGCCTGGAGACACATGTCCAAAGGCAATGGTGATGAATGGAGCTCTTCTGAAGAAGCCAAAGGGGAGACTTCTTTGTCTTTTTATTCCCCCCAGCCTACAAGCCTATTGGTTGGTGCCAGCCGTACCCAGGGTGGTTCTTCCCTCCCCAGTAAGTCAATTATCCGCACCCAGAGCTGTGCTAGACTAATCCAGTAAGTGTTTCTTATTCAAGTTGACACCACAATTAACTGTCATACCTTGGATGAGAATATGTATGATTTATTGAATAGTTTTTATATTACAGAAGATGTTTCACTACAAATTTCATAAACTTTTTGTAATTTTAACGTTTTGAACATACGCTTAGTTCTTATATCTAGTACGTAAGTGTTTTTTATATGAACTTATCTCTTTCAGGTTCTTGCTGCTACTTCTTTAACAGGTTTACTGGAAAAACTGCAGACCTGCAATGACCTTTTGGAGAAAATTTTGAAAGGACTTAATGCATATCTTGAAAAGAAACGTCTTTTCTTTCCTCGGTATGGTTGATAATCAGTCGGGCTATAATTTGAAGCATTTTCTGACGTGCGATGAATTACCGCTAAAGCTTTTGTATTTACATGTTTTTCTCTAGTTTTTTCTTCTTATCCAACGATGAAATGTTAGAAATTTTATCAGAAACCAAAGATCCACTTAGAGTTCAGCCTCATTTAAAAAAGTGCTTTGAGGGCATTGCTAAGTTGGAGTTTCTGCCTAATTTGGACATTAAGGCCATGTATAGCTCTGAAGGCGAGAGAGTGGAGCTGATCGAGCTGATTTCCACATCTGCAGCACGAGGCTCTGTAGAAAAGTGGCTCATTCAAGTGGAGGATCTAATGCTCCGAAGTATTCATGACGTGATTGCAGCATCCAGGCTGGTATGTTTCCCAAGATTCAATGTATACCTCATATTCTGCAAATGCTGTGTTTCAGGACGTTTTAAATGGATGTCAGTAAATTAATATTTAAAGTTCATGGTATTTTTTCCTTTTTTTTTTTTTGTATCGAGGATTGAACTCAGGACCTTGCGCTTGGCAGGCAGGCACTTGTGCCACTGAGCTATATCCCCGGCAATTCACAGTATTTTAAATAATACATTGTTATTATAATATTAGCAAGTATTGATAATAATATATGATTAAGCATTATGAAAGAAACTATTATGAGAGAGTAATAAAAGTTATATTAACTTAGAATGTAGGCACGTCCAGTGAGAGGCTTTTAGAGGGAGTAATGTTGAAACAGATTAAGGGTAAGTAGGAGGTAACGGGTGACGAGCAGGTGAGGAGCATGTAGGTGTGCCGCGTGACGGCCCTGGGACCAAGAAGAGCTGGGGGTCGCAAGAACCTGGTGGAAGACTGCTGCGTCTGGAGAGCGCCACCGCTAATGTGCATTCAGCTCAGGCAATTTGTTGCCCTCCATCATATCTGAATATGTTAACCTATTTAAATAGAAAATTTAAAAGATGTATAGAGAAAAACATTCATATTTTGACATACTTGAATGTTTGCTGTGTTAAAATGAAGTATGTTCTTACTATATCATTTTCCTTCTAGCCAATAATGTTGCCCCAAAAATGTGCTGCTCAGGCAGACCCAGGCCCAGCCCCACCCCATGCCGCTGGTGTGGGGCAGGGTGAGGGAAGCACAAAGTAAAGTGAGAGGAGGCCGGGGAGGAGGCCGTTAGGAGACTGGGTACCATCTTAGGTGCGGTGGAAGGCGAGCAGCATTTTAACCAGGGAAAAGCCTAATCTGATGTACATTTTTATGCTACTATGGCTGTGCTATAAAGAATAGATCAGTGAGAGGTATGAAAACAGTAAAGTAAGATTAGGAGAACGTTGTATCAGCCACGAGAAAAGACATATAGTTAGGTACTAAGCAAGTGGCACAAGATATGGGGCAATGGAGCCAGCTTGGAAATACATTTTGTAGTTAATTTCACCAGGTTTTGGTGATAAATTGGTTGTAGAATACAAGAAGGAGGAGGGAAGGTTGTAAGAATTAGTTCAAGCTTTCTGATTTAAGAATATAGGTGGTATTTACTTTTGGCCAGGGATTGCAAGAGAAATAGGTTAGTGGAGGCCTGGAGAAAATCAGAAGTTTAATTTTAGGTATGTTAAAATTGAAATGTTTAGGAGGTAGCTAGTGACTGTGTCTAATAGCTTGTGCCCTGTAGCACTTGCTGATCTGTCGGTCGGTCCTTCTTAAACTTGGGTGTTGAATGATTTCACTTACTGTTTTTTACACAATGACCAAAAAACTCCAAATGAGATGAACAAACAGTAAAGGGTACATAATAAATGTGAAAGAAATATAATACTTGGACACTGTATGTGCCTCTCTTAATGGGCTGCAATTAACCAAAGGTTGAGTGATACATCTTTGTATAATTTTGCAGTTAGGGCCAGAAGGGAGCAGTCATGTAGTAAATGAGTAGCTGCAGTAGTCCCTGAAGCTTACATGCAGGAGCTCACTGCATGGGTGAGGTGGTCTTTTTCTTTCATCAAGAGTAATACAACATCATCCTCTTGAAGTGGCTTTTTGTTCAGTTTCAGGGTTTCCGCAGATAAATCTTAATTTCTCCTCCCCTTTTACTATTTATTATTCCAAACAAGCTAAAAACATAGTGTTAACATTGTCCACAAAAGTATTTCCTTAGTTAGTTTAGAAAATTTCCTTTCTATGTACTTAGCAATAATTCTCAGTGGCTACTCACCCTTCTTTAGGCTAGTTTGTCACTTGTACTTATAAATATGTAATAAACATTTTATAATAATATGTATCTATATTCTTTATTACCTTAACATTCTTATATCTAAGATGCTGCTATTTTATTAAAAGTATAGTTTCCATTATCATCAATTTTAAAACTATTTTGAAGTTTTTCTGATTTTTGTAAAAATTTATATCTACTATGATTTTATTGAAGCAAGCCTTTTTTAACTGATTAAGACTTTCTCAAGCATGTATAAATGCATTTTAAATATAATATTATTAGGAATCAATGAAAGTATACTTTAAACTCTGTCTTATTTACTTTCTTGTTGCTCGTACAAAATACCTGACACCCACAAGCTAAAAAAGAAAAGGTTTATTTTAGCTCACAGTGTGTAGAGGCTCAGTCCATTGTCAACTGCTTCTAAGGCAAGGTGGCAAGGTAGAGGGGCATCACAGAGGAGAAATAGTCCACGCAAGCAAAGAGAAAGCAGGAAGCAGCAGGCAGCAGTAGCATGCCTTGCATCTTACCCTTTATGTTCTATCCAGGATACAAGTGTGTTGGTTGGTGCAGCTACATCCAGGGTGAGACTTCCCATTATCTACACCCCATACTATGCTAAAACAATAATTATCACACACCATTAATCCATATTCACAAACTCTAGATCCAGCCACTCTGAAAAGCCTCACTGATGAGTACAGGAGGCTTGGAGGGGGCATCTAGATATAAACCATACCAAACTCAAAAACATAGATTGTTCAATGATATATAGTCAAGCATATGTAAATGTTTATATAACCTGATCATACAACTTTTTAGAAAAGCTATGGGTAAATGATATAAGACTTCTAACTACTAGCTTGGTTTTCTATTAGGTTGTATAGTATTTTCAATTAAATTTTATCATTAGCATATATAATCTATTTGACTTCATTTTTACAGTTTAACAAAACCTTTATATTTTCATTATAATAGAAGGAAAATATATTTTATATTGAAAATTTGATAATTTCCACAGCAAAGGAACATAAAAATCACACAGAAATAAATTTCCAGAAGAATCAGCATTCTAATCTATAGAATCCATAATTAGCATGTTAGTGTTCATTTTCTATTTATTTTATTAATAAATATCCTTCATAAATAAATTATATTTTAAAAATATAATCATGATTTACAAGAGCACAAGGAGTGATCAACGCACGTAGTAAATGTTTTAAAATTTTAAAAACCTATTGCAAAGGTGGGTGTGGGGGCACATGACAGTAATTCTAGGACTGGAGAGGCTGAGACAGAAGAATTGCTGGGAATTTGACTCTAGCCTGGCCTACATAGTAAATTGTTGGCCAGCCTGAACTGCAAAGTCAGACTCTGTCTCAAAAAACCTCCAAAAAACCTTTCACAGTGAAAGACACATTGCCAAAAAGAATGGGATAGATATGTTCAAAGCAGAGCGGAGTATTTTTAGTACTTTGAGGGGGTTTAATGGGAATGTGTCTTTTACTGTAATAATTTTTTTAATTTAAATATTAACTGTATTTTTGATCACCTTATTGTTCAGGTCTTTTGAATAATCTTTTAAAGTTTTTCCTGACTAAATGTTATTCTAACTTGGAAAGACAGCAGATATTGTACTTTTTGTTGTTATGCATTTAGCTCTTTCTTTTTCTCTTGCAGTCCTTTAAACTTAGAAATTCATTTTCGTTATTTAGGCTTATCCAGAATCTGCGAGAAAAGACTGGGTTAGAGCGTGGCCTGGCCAGGTTGTGCTCTGTGTCTCTCAAATGTTCTGGACTTCTGAGACACAAGAAGTTATAAGTAGTGGGACAGAGGTAAAGCATTACTTGATTTTAAAGAAGATTCTTTTTTTCATTCTGTAGTTCTTAATTGGCATTATCTATTCTACTCTCAATTTATATACACATTAAAATTACGCAATTCTTAGAAAACTTGTTCTTTTTACTAGGCTTAGATAAAAATCACTGTATTCTACAATTAATTTCTACATTGAGATAGGTTATAAGGCTATAATTGAATAAATATATAAGACTGATGTTTTAGGTAAATATAAAGCATGAATCAAATTGCTTTCTTGTTTTGTAGGGATTAAAGAAGTACTACAAGGAACTCCAGCATCAACTAAATGATATTGTGGAGTTGGTAAGAGGAAAGCTATCCAAGCAGACCAGGATCACTCTGGGGGCTTTGGTTACAATTGATGTCCATGCTAGAGATGTGGTCATGGACATGATTGAAATGGGTATGTGACTTTTTCTTTAACAGTAAAGGTAAAATATTGATAGTTGCTAGAAACAAAGGTGTAATACCGTATGTCTTTCTCAATACAATTTCTTTTGCACGCGATTTCTAGGAAACATTACTTCAATATTTGTTGTCATAATAGATTGTAAAATACCTATTTTTCAAATTATCTCCATTTAAAGATGGTGTGTTTTATACTTTCTAGCTGTTTCACATGACACAGATTTCCAGTGGCTTGCCCAGCTTCGTTATTACTGGGAATGTGAGAACGCTCGCGTTCATATCATTAACTGCAATGTAAAATACGCTTATGAATATCTTGGCAACTCTCCTCGACTCGTCATTACTCCTCTAACTGACAGATGTTACAGAACATTGGTATATACATTTAAATTATTTTAATTTATACGTTAAAGATTACTTTGTGATATGGTATAATATTTTTATCCGTTTATTGTCTTCCCTGTAATTGTTGAATACAGCTATCCATTCCTAACCTCAAGTTCTCTTTATTTAAAATTATAGTAATGAATATTCAGGTGGTTTTTGTAGCATACATGAGTATTTGACTTCTCGTTTATGAAACTCTTAGGTGAGTCAGTGCTATTGGGAATGATTAGAAGAAAGAAGGGACTGGAGATATAAAGTTAAAACCAGAGTGTCAGAAAATCGTATCAGTTTTTGCAGTTGAGTACTAGAGAGATGATAGGAGGATCAGAAAAGTACATTGGGATCGTGGAACCTCAAATTAATGCTGCTGTCTGGAAGCCGAGAGCTGCAATGCAAGGAGTGGTGCTAAGGTTGGTGCTTGGTTGAGAAGCTATGGAGGACAGAACTGTGGCTATTTTAATACGGACTATGGCTGCCAGATAGAACACAAGACTCCTGGGTGGATCTAAACTGTAAAACACAAATATGGTCCTGTGTTACTTAACAATATTGATATATTTTGAGAAATGGATCCTTAGGTGATTTTGTCACCATTTTTGACTGAAACATTATTGTAATTTTTAGTGTGTCCTAGATATAGCGAAGGATATACTTACAGTGCTAATAAATTATTTAGTGTTTATCTGAAATTTAAATTTCACTAGGGCATTCTGTACTTTTATTTCCTAAGTCTGGGAACTCAACCTTGGAGTCGAGGAGGGGCATCAGTAAATACCAGGCCACTTAGGCTGAGTAGATAAAGCTAAATGTCTTCAGCTGAATTCTCTAGAAGTGGCAGTGAAAGGAGAGGATGCTTGTACAGTGAATACTTTCAGTAAGAACTGATGAGGAAATGAGGACAGCAGAATGGGACAAGAGAGAGAGAAAAAAAACAATCCAAAACTAGACAAAGAAAAGGTTTCAGCAGATGTATAGCTGTAGCCAATCTCCAGGGGAGGTTTGGGGTATGAATGTCATCACAGAGCTCCCCTGTTGTAAGGCAGTGGGGTCTGCCCTTCCTTGTCACTGGGTAGTCTCCTCTGGGACAGAGGCTTCCGGTCATTTGCTGGTGAGGTAGTTCCTATTAGCTGATGGCAGTTTGTAGGAGGAAAGACAGCTCTGAGCTATTTGCAGTGAAGACTCACAGCAATGGGGAGATGAATGCAATGCCCTGGTAAAGGGTGTTTGGGTAGGAAGCCAAAGGATCTATGATAAAACATTTCAGCAAACCCTCTATTTCTTTAAGAAGCTACCTGAAGACAGGGAATAAATCTGTTATTTCCTACTTTAGTTGGTATTTTTTTTATTTTAAAAATTTAAAAAACTAACAAAACAACAATGAAGACAAAATCAACACAAAAACAACAAAAATGATACATGACCTCAAAACAAAACGATAGGAATTAACAATGGTTGCTACAGTACATACTGTTATCTTCAATGAAATTGCTCAGTCCACCAGACATAAGAATGTAAGATTGATCAAACAATCAAAGACAGTAACAAGTAATAAAAAAAAAACCACATTGGAAATGATGCAGAGCTTCACTATACAAGATAATAGGAGTTCAATAATGGTTCTTATAATGCATGCTGTTGTTTTCAGGTCATTCTGATCACCAGATTAGAGTGTGCAGAATTGGTCAAGAAAAGAGAAAAATTTTAAGCATTGACTGTGCCTTTGAATAAACCAACAGACATCGGCAATACACCCATCCCAGCTATCCTTATATATACATTAAATTTTGTTTTTCATTAAACCCCCCCCAAAAAATTGAAAAACCCAAAATAACAAGAACAAATACATAAACAAAACAGCATAGAGAACAATAAAAATGATACAGAATTTCAAAACATGGTGATAGGGTATTAGCAGTGGTTGTTATATTACCTAATGTCATTTTCAAAATGATTGCCCAGATAATCAGATATAGGCATGCGAGATTGATGAAACAATTACTCATTCACAGTTCCTTTCCATAAACTAACAGATATTAGTAGTACAATTATCCTAGCTATCCTATGTATACATATGCATATTTTTCTTCTTCTTTCTTTTTCTTCTCATTTTTTCTACCTTAGTAGTAAGCAAGTAGATAGTTATGCCTAAATATTTGTTGAAATATGACCCTGAAACTTTTATATATCTAGTTCCCTGGTGAAATGAGAAGCTGTGATACATTTGCAAGGTAGAAGTTAATTACTTTGAGTTATAAAATCAGAATCACATTAAACACTTGAATACAACTCTAGAGTTGAAAGAGATGAAAAAAATGCACCTTAGTACATTTAGTATCTGTAATAAAGGGAACACATTTGTGAGCAATTTTTGAGGTTTTCAGCAATCAAGTTAATGGACATTAGTAGGATATTACCCATTATAAGGTTCGGGTGAGTAAAATACCAGTGATATTGGTGTTATTTACTTAGCAGTCTCTATTAAACTGTTAGGTTTATTTTCAATATAGACTTGTTAGGGTACGTTTAGGTTCATAGCTGAATTAAACAGAAAATATAGTTTCCTTATTCCCCCTGTTCTTCCATGGGCACAGCCTTGATCCCTTAGCCCTATTTTTTTTCTAAAAGAAGTTAAATTGCACAAACTCCCATAGGTCCAAAGACAAAAATCTCCCCTTCGAAGGCGTGTGTGCAGTTTACCCACCTCTTCCTACGAGGCCCTGTCCTAGTTACCACCACATTCCAATAGCGCCACCAGCTGGGGGACCAAGTCTTCCACGCGGGAGGCCTGGGAACAGTCTAAAGCTAAGCAAGCTATAACAATTTGCTTCTCTGAGTTACAAATAAGAAGAGATGTGTTTGGTAAGCACTTGCCTAAGTGTTATGTGTGTGTTTTCCAGTTAATCACAGATTTATTTTCATTATATTTTTTCTTTGCAGATAGGTGCCTTCTATTTAAACCTTGGTGGTGCTCCAGAAGGGCCAGCAGGCACGGGAAAAACTGAAACTACAAAGGACTTGGCCAAAGCTCTTGCTGTGCAGTGTGTGGTGTTCAATTGTTCAGATGGGCTAGATTATCTAGCAATGGGAAAGGTAGTTCAATTATTGAGTTAATAAATGTTACAAACTTACAACTAAGTCTAACTAGATAAACTGAAACAAATTAATGTTTAAATATTATTGGGATTGTATAAAGTTATGGGATCATTTTTAAGTTTATAAAAAAGAACGTAACTTGTGGTTGTATTATTGCACATGCACTGTGGCAGCAAGTGGAATCATAAAGTTTTTTAAAAGATAAAAAAGCCGGGTGTGGTGGCATACACCTGTAATCCCAGCACTTGGGAGGCTGAGGCAAGAAGATTATTGCGAGTTCAAGGCCGGCCTGAACTACATAGTGAGACCCTGTCTCAAAAAAGACAAAAAAAAAAAGATAAAAAAGTATTATGGTGTTTATGCATTGCTTGAACTTAGATTTTAAGGGTAAAGACAACGTTTTTATCCTTGGGGCTTTTATCAAACTTTTGATTTTGACTTAAAAGTTTAAATATTTGATTTAGGAAGTGATGTCCCTTTCTAAAAATAATCATTTATTTTTTTCCTTGTCCCTAGTTATTTTTATTAGTAACATGTGCAGTACATAGTGTTCACACTCCTTGTGTGGCGCTGGTGCACTCGCGTAACACACCTTAACTCTCTTTCCATCTTTTTTCCTCTCCCCTCCCCTCCCTGTCATTAGTTTTTTAAAGGATTGGCTTCTTCTGGTGCCTGGGCTTGCTTTGATGAATTCAATCGGATTGAGTTGGAAGTGCTGTCAGTGGTAGCTCAACAGATCCTTTGCATTCAGAGAGCCATTCAACAGAAGTTGGAAGTATTTATTTTTGAAGGGACAGAACTTAAGCTCAATCCAAACTGTTTTGTAGCTATTACCATGAATCCTGGCTATGCAGGGCGTTCTGAATTACCAGACAACCTTAAGGTAATACTTTTAAAAGTATAAGTTTATGAAAAAGAACATAGTTTGTGGTTGTATTATTACACATGCACTGTGGCAGCAAGGGTGGGAATTGGGGAAAGCGATGACCACAGGACTAGGGGAAGCTCCTCCTGGCTCCAGTGGGCTGGCGGAAATATAAGGAACTGCAGGACCTGTGGAAGGAGACCTAGTGGCTGGCAGCAGAGGGGATTGAACTCAGGACTTCACGTGTGTTAGATGCGGTCAGCAACCAGAGCTGCATAGCTGATGTCCCCCCACCCCATCAAATACATAAGCAGCAGCAGCTCCATCCTGGCCACAGAACTCAACATGGCCATGCCCAGTGATGGCACCAAAGCCAAGGCGGAAGAGGCACAGGTGGGTGGGAAGGAGTACCCTGGCCTGGAGAATCACAGATACCGCTGTTGCACCTAAGAAAACGAGCATCTGTTTCCCTGGTCTGAGATGGAGGTGTATTTTGAAGGTTAAGATGCTTCTGACAAGCAGAGCTCACAGTCTGCAATGGAAAACTTGATGAACAATTTAGAAAGTAGAATGGCAATAAACTACAGAATCAGGGCTGGTCAGAGAGACTTCTGCAGTCTCTCAGGAACTGGAAGGCTCTTATCAGAAGTGACTGGAGCCTCTCAGCAGATGCTGAATTGAACGCTCTGGTTCCTGTTTCATGTTGGGTACATCACCAGGCCTAATTCTATTTTTTGGTATTCGAACTCAGGACCTTGTGCTTGCCAGGCAGGCGCTTGTGCTGCTGAGCTACATCCCTGGCCCCAGGCCTAATTCTAGAATGATGTTATCTGAGTAATTCCTCTTGGGTGCAGCACAACAACTAATGTTTCAAGTTTACCAATGCAAATCCAAAAACACCTAGAATGGCGTAACTTCTCAGACACTGAGGAATTCTGCCATAAAGTGAAAGATTTGAACCTTGAAGTGACTGTCCTGGGGAAGGCACAGTTGACAGTTCAGGACATCTGTACATTGTCTTGGAAGCCAGGATTACATTTGTGTTATTATTGTCCCTACCCCCACTTCTCTATTTAACAATATAAGCTATTCGAGGCTGACCCAATCAGGAATTGCTTTTCTTTGGAAATTTCCATTTTTAACTGATACCTTCAGCGTGTGTGTGTGTGTGTGTGTGTGTGTGTGTGTGTGTGTGTGTGTGTCTGCGGCGCGCGCGCGCCTTGCACCCTTGAAGTGACCTCTGGCGTGTTCCCTGGCTGTTTTGCAGCTCCCTTTGCAAAGTGCCCTTGATTTGGTTAGGAAGGTGGCTGCCACCTTCTTCACTTCTCTCCTGCCTGCTCCAGGATTGCTTCAAAGCAGGCGGTGAAGCTGTGGCAGAGCAGGTGCTCCTTTGCCGGTCAAGTTTCAGGGTGGTGGTGCTTGGGTATGCCTAAGCCTGGGTAGGCTTGGCCCCAGCTTCCAGGGCCCCTGGAGCCACAGATTTCAGGGCCCAGTCCCCGAGGACTGGCCTTGAATCAGGTCCTGCCCTCATGTTCACAAGGCTTAAGGGACTGTTTCTAAGCCCACAGTAGCCCAGATGGACATATAAAGAATGCCCTTAGATTTTTCTGGCACTTCAACACTATTATCACCACCACCTCTATCATCACTGCTTTCTCTTGGATTTCTTAAGACTAAATGGCTTTTTAGGCTTATTGCAAGTTTGTCTCCTTAAGACATTAACAGGGTTGGGGAGGTTGGGAGCAGGCAGCAGGGGTACCTGGTGCTGAACTTTCCATAGGCATTGCTTGGATTTCAAGCCCATGAAAACTTGCTGCTCACACACTTCCCACTCCCCAAGTGTGCAACTGGCACACTTGATGATGTGCTGACACTCAGAGCCAACCCTTGGACCAAGGCTCATTCTCAGAATGTGCTGTCAGTATCTACTGCAGAGCAAACCTTGATGGCAGGGCCTTAGAGGCCAGAAACAAAGCACCAGGGAATTGGAAAGGTTTCCGCACACTCCAGAAAGGAGCAACTGAATCTTCTTCCCCTACTCCTGCCTACACTAGCTTCCTCTCAATGGCGAAGCTCCCTTGGATGAACAGCCTAACTGTTGAGTTCTGAGGCCTAATTTACTCTCAATGTACAGTGTTCTCAGACCTTGTATCTTTCCTTAGGCGTTCTTCACTGCCCTAGAGTTTTAACTTTCTTTGAGTTATGTTGTGCTACTTGGGGATGGGATTATCTTAGTTACTTTTCTTGTTGCTGCGACAAAATGCCTGATGCCCAAAGTTAAGGGAGGAAAGGTTTATTTAGCTCACACTTTGTATGGATTTCATTTGGTAATCGTCGAGCTCCAAGGCAGGGTGGTATCACAGAGGAGAAGCAGTTTATGGCAGGCAGAAGGTAGCAGAAACAACAAGGGCCAACCACAGCTCTTTCTATACCTTATGCCTTATCCAGGCTACTTAGGACGGTAGCACTCAGACCTGGTGCTCTTGATCCTCGCACTGCACCGTGAATCAATCCCAGAACCACACATTCTAGATTCTTCTACCTCTGAAAAACCCCACCTAGGCATGCAGCTTTGGGGGGACACCTAGACACAAGCCATAACGGGTTGTGGGTCATGTTGTTGTTATTTTTTTTACTAATCAGTCCATATTTAGGTACCATCTTCAACATGTGAATCTTTCTCCCAACACCATGGAAAGTACCTGCCAAGTCCTATTTTTTAAGAATTTCTAAGGGTGAAGCTTCTGTTTTTTTAAAGAAAGCCTGCACTTCAATAAAAATTTTAAAAATCCCTAAATTTCAGATACCTCATCCAAAATGTCCCCCTTTAAATAAAGCAGGAACTTTAAAAATCTTAATGTTGAAGTTAGCAATGCCAAAAAGTTTCTGTCCTTTAAATACATCCTTGTACTTGTCACTTCTGTCCCCCACGTGGTGGGTTCTACTGAGAACTGTGTTGTGCATCTCAGTGTGGAAGCAGCTCAGTATGTATCTTCTTAGCATATTTCTGGCTTTACCTCCAGATTCTATAGGGTAACATCTTTGCAGTGAAACTCAGTTTTGACAGGAGATGAATTTGGATTTTTCTTTTTTGTGAAATGAGAGGTTACAACCAAGACAGCTGGAGGAGAATCTTAAGACATGCGTCTACAGAGACAACAGGGCACACAGGGCCACCTCTGCAGGCAAGAGGATTTGACACAGTTGAAGATGAAGACAGCGGGTCTGGGGATATAGCTCAGTGGAATAAGCGCTTGCCTAGCAAGCGCAGGGTCCTGAGTTCGATCTCCAGTACCGCAAAAAAAAGAAAGAAGATGAAGACAGATGTCCACAGTCTCAAGACTGTCATTAGCTTTTCTCTGACATCCCTGAAGATAGGAATGGGTTAGTTGCTGGGACCAGCTGGGCCCTATGACAGCCAGGCTAAGCTGGGCCAAACACCAACAATCCTGCTAACCAGGGGAATTCCACTTGCAACTGTCAGACTGCAAACACCCAGTGTGCTTCCTTCCTGACACAGTACATTCTCAGTCACTGCCCCCCACCTACCGCGAACCCCTCACTCTTGTCCCCACCACAGAATCTAAGATCTTCAGACAATAGGAGCATGGGATCCTAAGTGAATGCCTTCTGTAGATATCAGACCCTAAAGCCTGAAGTACTCCCGGGGCAAACTTAATTCCCCCAAAAGTTGAAGGTAAGGTAGCTGCAGTGACATAGTCCACAGAGTGCTGGCATAACTTAGAAGGCTGTTGATCTATTCACAGAGGGTAGTGATCACCCATCATCAGGTGATGTCATGGTTTGAAATGTTCATTATTGCTGAGGACCTGCTTATAGGTATGGTATAAAGAGGTTTTTTCACCTTTACTTAATTTTTTTCCTCTTAGGCTATTTGTGGTGTGTTGTACAGCACTATAATTTCTTTATTTTCATTCCTTTAGTAGACATGGTTTGCACAATGTACAATTTCAAAAAATAAAAGTTCAAATTAAAATAGCAGTGTAATTTATTCAGAATATGATTTTTTCCCAATGCACAATATTTGTTATTTCCTTTTTACTTTTTTCCATTTATTGTGAGGTAAACCTACAAAAAAACCTGCATTTTTTAGATATGCAAAAAATGCTAAGTGCATAAAAATATTAAAATACTCCTGAAAAACTTGCATGAAAAGATATTACATTTAGGAAATAAACTTTAATATCAACACATTATCTTTGGATGATTATGCTTGTTTTAAAACGGCTTCTTTTATGTAAATTACATATTTCACTTATTTTATACTTCAGGTTCTTTTTAGAACAGTGGCTATGATGGTTCCAAACTATGCCCTTATAGCAGAAATCTCCCTCTATTCCTATGGATTTTTGAATGCGAAACCTCTGTCTGTGAAGATAGTAATGACCTACAGGCTTTGCTCAGAGCAGCTGTCCTCACAGTTTCATTATGACTATGGAATGCGAGCAGTAAAAGCAGTCTTAGTGGCTGCTGGCAATCTAAAACTAAAGTATCCCAATGAAAATGAGGATATACTGGTAAGCATTAAATATATACTTGGTGAACATTTCAGTAGATAGATAATTTTTAAGGTGATAAATGAGGAACTGTAGGCAACTGAAATGGTTTTTGCTCCAAGTCTTTTTATATGAAGTGGAAATTATGATTTTGGGTTACGTTAGTTATTATACTTTGTACGAATTCAAGGGCTTTTGGGATTGATACAAACAGTAGTAGTTTCTAATTTGGAGGTTCCATAGAATAATGTAAAATAAACTGACTTTTAGCTAATGAAGTGCTAAAATGTAGGGGTTTAATTTATATTGTCCTTTTTTGTAATTTTAGCTTCTTCGATCAATTAAAGATGTAAATGAACCAAAGTTTCTATCACATGACATACCTTTATTTAATGGAATAACTAGCGACTTATTTCCTGGAGTCAAACTTCCTGAAGCTGACTATAATGTGAGTAGGCCTATCAAAATGACTTAACTCAGCATAATAAATTCAATTGATGACTCATTTATAAAATTTTATTAGATTAGTGAAATTATATTTGGGAAAAAAAAAGAAATTATATTTGGGGAATAGTCCTGTATTTGGCCTCTGTAATAAGGGAAGATAAGTAAATTTGGTACCTTCTACTAGGTATTGCTAGGACTAACCTGTTAAGGTTTGGATCAAAGAATATGTGAGAGAATTAATATTTTATTTCCTGTTCTGTGATTTATAATACGTACTAGTATGCATACTGTAATACTTACTATTGTCTATGTCATCAGGAACAAGTAAAGGAATAAAAACATTATATTTAACATAATAAGGTTTTGTTTCTCTCTCAAATTTCAATAGCATATTGACTATTTTCTTTAAAGGAAGCTGCCCTGTGCAGAAAAATGGCAACTGTGAGTAGCGATGGATGTATTAGTTTGTGCTAATCATTATGCATCATGTATTTATATTAAATCCTCATATTGTACACTTTGAATACATACCAATTTTTATTTTAATTACAAATACTATTGCATACACTTATGGGTATGGTGATGTTCTGATACTTGTATGTATTGTGAAATAATCAAATCAGGTCAACTAGCATATTTATTTGTGACTTTTTTGTGGTAAGAAATACTCTCTTTTAGCTATTTTGAAATAACAATACACTATCCTACTGTGCAATGGAATGCTAGGATCATCTAACCGTAATTTTATACCTCTTGACCAATATTTCCTATTTCCCCATCCACCACTCCCTTCCTGCCTTTAGCCATTGGTAACCGCCATTTAAGTCTTAACTTTTTTTAGGCTTTATTTATAAGTAAAATCATATGGTATGCATCTGTACCTGACTTATATCACTTAACATAATGTCCTCTAGATTCGTCCATATTGTTGCAAAGGACAGAATTACATATTTTTTTTAAATGCCGAATGTTATGCATATATACCATATTAAAAAACATTCATCTGTTGATGAACACATAGGTGTTTCCATATATTAGCTATTGTAAATAATGCTGCAGTGAACATGGGAGTACAGATATCCTTCAGCATGCTGGTTTCACTTTGCGGGGGTACACCCAGTAGTGGAATTGCTGGATCATATTGTAATTACATGTTAAAGTTATTGAGGAATTTTCAAACTGTTTTCCAGATGGCTCTCCTAATTTATAATATAGCCAACAGCATATGAGTTCCCTCATCATCATATTATCAACACTTAAAAAAAATAATAATCTAACAGGAGTAAGGTTATATCTCTTCATGATTTTAATTTATGCTTCTCTGATTATTAGAGCTATTGAGCATTTTTCATTTATCTGTCTTCTATTTATATATTTTGAGAAATGTCTGTTGAAGGTTTTTTTTTACTCATTTTTAAACAGTGTTATTTGTTTTCTTGTTATTGAGTAACTTGAGTTCCTTATAGATTTTCAGTATGAGCCTCTTACACAATATATGAATTGCAAATATTTTCCACCAATCCATGGATTGTCTGTTCACTCTATTTTTTTTAAATTTTATTTTAAAGACAAAAGAATGGAGACCTATGAACCAGAAAAGCCATAAAAAATACAGAAAATACAAAGTTATACAGAATATAGTAGGGAATTAGAACTGGATGTTGTATTACATAGTTATCTTCACATTAGTTAACACAAAAACATTAAAGGAAATACCAAATTATAGAGAAGATAGTAGGGAATTTGCACTGGATGCTGTACAATATAAAGTTATCTTCACTTCTGTTAATACAAAAATGATTGAGGAAATACGAAATTATAGAGAACATAGAAGGGAATTAGCTCTGGATGCTGTCCTACATAATGTTACCTTCGCCTTTGTTACTCAGTTACACAGATGATGGCCCATCTGATCATTTAATTTTTCTCCTCCCTCATCTCCGTTGCCCTACCACTCAATCAGTCATCTTCCCTGTGATAATAACTGTACTCCTGGGTTTATCTATATCCTTGGACTCTCGCCTTGGGAAGAGATACAGCTGCCTCAGACTATACTATAACATACAGGGGTGTATACAAACTGCCATGGTTGGAGGTGGGAAAGCACATATGCTCACAGCGGACCACCCGGCTCCACCCTGTCGTCGTGCTATGGGTGGGGGCGGGTCCAGTCCATGAGTTGCCCTGAGCGGGGCCCTCAGCGGAGCAGCCACCGGGCCCACTGTGGAGCAGCAGCAGAGCAGCCACAGGGCCCACAGCGGAGCAGCCACGGGGCCCATTGCAGAGCAGCATCGGGGCTCACTGGGGGGCAGCCGTGGGGCTCACTGGGGGGCAGCCACAGGGCCCACAGCAGAGCAGTCGCGGGGCTCACAGCAGAGCAGCTGCAGGGTGTTCACTCTAATAATTATTTCTTGAACCTTTTTTTCCCATTAGTGAAGCAGTTAAAATGTATTAAGTATTGAGCCTTCATGGTATTGGGGAAGAGCAAATTAAAATGGTCAAGATGTACTACGTACTGGGAGTGAAACTGTCTGTACCTTAGGTATCTAGGACAAGATACTGCTTCTCCAGAGTTTGGCAGGGCCCCTGAGAAGAGTACACGGTACAGGGAGCTGACGCGCAGAGTGACTTGGCCTTCCCCTGAGATAATATGGACAACTCCTCTTGTGTTCCCCATGGAGCCACCAAGGGATGATGTTTTGTTGAAGATTAGATGTTTGTCCTGGTTTGGATCTTACTCTCCCCGTAAAATCGTCTGTAAACAGCTTCTCATGCTGATCGTATAAGTAAACTCGGGCAGTTACCAGGCAGTCCTTCCTCCCATCAGGAGAGGGCTCCACCTGACTTCATCTTTTCTGCATCTTGACTCATTTCAACATCCTCCACGGTCCCCCCTCCTGATCTTCAAGAGCTGCACTGGATGTGGCAAATACGTATGTGTACCAGTTCCCCAAGATGAATGTCATTATTATGTATCGCAACATATACTAATAAACGTTTTATAAAAAGATTAAAAATACTGACCTTTGAGTCCTCTTATTTTTAAAATTCTGTGTGCCAAATGAGAATGACACTTACAGCACTTCTGCTAGAAACCAACAGCAGTTGTTGACTCAAGGCAAAGCCCTTATGGGCTTGTTTTTAATTGTCAGCTAAACCGGATGACTTTTCATAGAACATCATATTTACTTTAAAAATGACTAATTTGATGCAATCCTATGTGCCTATTTGTACATTCATTGCCTGTGTTCTTGGGTTATCGCTAAGAAATCTCTGCTTAGAGCAATGTTATTGAATATATATATATATAACATTATATGTGTGTGTGTGTGTGTGTGTGTGTGTGTGTGTGTGTGTGTCTATTAGCTCAAGTCCATCGAAAGTGTAGCTCAAGTTCATTGTTTTCTTATAGATTTTCCATTTGGATGATTTGAAAGTTGTTGAAATGTTGAACGTTGGATATTGAAGTCCCCTACTATCATTGTGTTGCAGTGTATGTCTCCCTTTTGTGTGTGTGTGGTGCTGGAGATCGAACCAGAGCCTTACACCTGCTAGATGAGTGCTCTTTTAATCACCTGAAACCCTTAACTTTTTTTTTATATAATTAGGTGCTCTGATGTTGGATGGATGTGTTTTTATACTTGTCGTATCTTCTTGTTGAACTGACCCCTTTGTTACTGTTTAATGGCCTTCTTTGTCTCCTTTTACAGTTTTTGACTTAAAGTCTATTTTTTTCTAAAATAAATGTAGCTAAAGCTGCTCTTTTTTATTTATATATGCACAGAATATATTTTTCCATCTATTAACTTTCATTCTCTGAGTGTTCTTTCAGACAAAATGAACCTCTTGTAAGCAGCAAATATTTAGGTTTTAAAAATCTGTTCAGATACTATATGCCTTTTGATTAGAGAATTGACTCAATATAATTCAAAGCAAGTAATGAAATTTAGGTACTTATTCATGTCATTTTCTTAATTGCTTTCTGTCTGTTTTGTATATCATTGTTTCTTTCTTGGTCTGTGGTTTGATGGTTTTCTGTAGTGGTATGCTTTGGATCTTTTTATTTTTGTGTATCTATTATAGGCCTACTTTTGTACTGATGAATACATAAAATAAATATGTATAGTAGGCTATTTTAAAATAATAACAATTTTGATTAATATACAAATAGTATACTTTTACTCCTGCTTCTTCCACATTTTACTTTTTGGTGTCACACTTTACATCTTTTTGTAATTTATATTTCTTAGCAAATTATTATAGATCTAGATTTTTTAATAGTTTTGTTTTAATTTTTATACTAAAGTTATAATTTATTTACCCACTGACATTGTAGTATTAGGGATTGGATTTGACAAAATATTTACTCTTACCAATATATTTTTTACTTTTATATACTTTCATGTTACTAACTAGTATCTTTCTTCCTCAGCTTGCAAACTTTCTTAGAAATTCTTTTAAGGGAAGTCTAGTTGTTATAAATTCTCTTAGCTTTTCTTTGTTTGAGAGGATTGTTGAATATTATTGGTTGGCAATTTTTTTCTTTTGGAATTTTGAATATATCGTCCTACTCTCTTTTTGGTTGTAATATTTCTGCTGAGAAATCTGCCCGTATGACATGGCTCTTTATATATGGTCACTCACTTTTTCCTTGCTTTTGACAATTTGAATATTATGTAGTTTGGCATCAGTCTTTTGATTCATTTTTTATTTTTATTTTTTCAAATTTATTTTAAAAATAAAAGAAGGAAAACATTAATAAAGAGACATCCATTTACAAAATAGCATAAGAACAATTCAAACAATACAGAGTTAGAGACAAAGTGGTAGGAAATTAACAATGGTTGTTGTATTACATATTGGTATCTTCAAAATGGTTTCTCAGGAAAACAAATAGAGATATGCAATATTGATCAAATAAGTAATCATTAACTGTACCTTTCCGTAAAGCAATAGAAGATAGCACAACTGTCAGCTATCCTGTATATACATACATACATAATGTCCCCTTCTTTCCCTTCTCCTTTCCCACACCCCCATGGCCCCTTACTTTTGAGCATTTTCCTTTCATTTCACAATGTCTATCATACCTCCTAGTTTTTATTCACTCTTTCAGGTTCTTACACTAATGAGACAATACGTTGCTTACACATGCAGGTCTGATTTATTTCACTTATGAGTATGGTCTCTAGTTGTGACCATTTACCTGTAAAAGCCTTGAGTTTATCTTTCTTTACAGCTGAGTAATACTCCATTATATAAAAGTACTGCAATTTTTTTTATCCATTCCTCAGTGGATGGACATTTGGGTTGCTTCCATGATTTAGCTATTACAAATTGCACCACTATGAACATGGGTGCACATGTATTGCTGTGATATGATGTTTTCAGTTCTTCTGGGAAAATACTCAGAAGGGGAATAGCTGCGTTGAATGGGACCTATAGACCTAGTTTGCTGAGGAATTTCCAAACTGATTTCCACAGTGGTTTCACCAGTCTGCAATCCCACCAGCAGTGAAGAAGAGTTCCTATTTCTCCACAGCCTCGCCAGCATTTGTTATTGGTTGATTTCTTAATGATAGCCATTCTTACAGAGATGAGATGAAATCTCAATGTTGTTTTAATTTGCAGTGCTCGAATGACTAATGAGGTTGAACATTTTCTCATGTATTTATTTGCCATTTGTATTTCTATATCTGAGAAGTATGTATTCATCTCAGTTGCCCATTTCTGGATTGGGTCTTTGAATTTGGAGGGCCTGACGTTTTTTAATTCTTTATATGTTCTAGATAGAAGACCTTTGTCCGAGGGACAGTCAGCTAAAATTTTTTCCCAATTTGTGGGTTTTCTTTTTATTCTGCTGGTGATTTCTTTAGATGTGCAGAAACTTTTTAGGAGGATGAGATCCCAGTTGTTGATTCTTTGACGTATTTCACAGGCAGTTGAGTTTTTGTTCATGAACCCTCTACCTACCCCTATGTCTTCAAGGTTTTTACCTATTTTCTCTTCCAATAGATTTAGTGTTTCTGTTCGAATATTGAGATCTGTGATCCATTTTGATTTTAGTTTGGTACATGGTAAAAGACTTGGGTCTATTTTCAGTCTTTGGCAGGTAGCAAGCCAATTTTTCCAGCATCATTTATTAAAGAGGCTATCGTTTTTCCAGTCAGTTTGTTTGGCCCCTTTATCAAAGATTAGGTGGATGAGTGTGTTTGTGGTTGTGTCTATGTCTTCCACTCTGTTCCATTGATCTTCTGGTCTTTTTTTTAGCCAGTACCAGGTTGATTTTATTACAGTAGTTTTGTAGTATAATTTCAAGTCAGAGATTGTAATTCTACCTGACTTGTTCTTATTGCCCAGGATTGCTTTTGCTATTCTGGGTCTCTTCTGGTTCCTGATGAATTTAAGGAATATTTTCTCTAGATCTATGAGGTATGCTAACAGTAGTTTAATGGGAATTGTGTTGAATCTGTACAACAATTTTGGTAGTATGGCCATTTTCACAATGTTGGTTCTTCTATCCATGAGCAAGGAACTTTTCCCATTTATTGAAATCTTCTATCTCTTTTTTCAGAGTACTATACTTTTCATTGAATAGATCTTTTGCTTCTTTTGTTAGATTGATTCCTAAATATTTCAATTTCTTGGATGCTATTGTGAAAGGTATGGTTTCCTTAATTTCTCTCTCAGTCTGTTTGTTGTTTGTGTATAGGAATGCTATTGATTTTGGGGTGTTGACTTTGTGTCCAGAATTAATTTAAGGAGTCTTCCTGTGGAGTTTTTGGGGTCTCCCATGTAAAGTATCATGTCATCTGCAAATAGTGATAGTTTTACTTCCTTTCCTAACCTTATCCCTTTTATTTCTCTCTTGTCTAATTGCTCTGGATAATGCTTCCAGGACTATGTTGAATAGGAGTGGTGACAGCAGACATCTTTGTCTTGTTCCTGATTTTAAAGTAAAAGCTCTCAGTTTTTGTCCATTTAGTATGATGTTGGCTGCTGGTTTGTCATAGATGGCTTTGATCAGGTTGAGGTAAAGACCATCTATTCCTATTATCTGTAGAGTTTTTATCATGAATGCATGTTGGACTTTTTCAAAATGTTTTTCTGCATCTATTGAGATGATCATATGGTTTTTCTCTTTGGCTCTATTGATACGGTGTATAACGTTAATTCATTTGTGAATATTGAGCCATCCCTGCATTCCTGGAATAAATCTGACTTGGTTGTGGTGTATTATTTTCTTGATGATTTGCTGCATTCTATTTGCTAGTATTTTATTGAGTATCTTTGCATCTATATTCATTAGGGAGGTTGGTCTGTAGTTCTCTTTCTTGGTTGGGTCTTTCTCTGGTTTTGGTATCAGTATAATACTTGCCTCCAGAAATGAGTTAGGGAGAATTGCTTCCTTTTCAATTTCATTGAAGAGTTTGAACAGTGTTGGTATTAAATCTTCTCTGAGTTTCTTGTAAAATTCTGCAGCGAATCCATCAGGGCCTGGGCTTTTCTTTGTTGGTAAGTTTTTAATCACATTTGCAATCTCATTAATTGATATTGGATTGTTCAGGATTTTTATATCTTCTTGACTCAACCTTGGTAATTCATACATATCTAGGAATCTGTCCATTTCTTCTGAGTTTTCTATCATATGGGAGTAAAGATCTTCAAGGTAGGTATTAATGATCTTTTGAATTTCTGTAGGGTCTGTAGTAATTTCATCCTTTTCATTCCTTATTGCATGCATTTGTGTTGTTTCCTTTCTTTTTTGATAACATTAGCTAGAGGTTTATCAATTTTATTTATTCTTTCAAAGAGCCAACTCTTTGATTCATTTTTTTGTAGGGTTTTCTTTGTCTCAATTGCATTAATTTCTGCCCTGATCTTTATAATCTCCTCCTTTCTTTGGGCTTTGGGCTTGACTTGTTCTTTTTCTAAAAGTTTGAGGTGCAGCCTGAGGCTATTTATTTGCTCTCTGTTTTCCTTATGTGTGTGTTCACCACTATAAATTTCCCTCTGAGGACTGCTTTCATTGCATCCCACAGATTCTGGTAAGTTGTATCTACATTTTCATTTGTTTGTAGGTATTTTTAAATTTCTTCTGTGACCCACTGGTTGTTCAGGAGGTTGTTGTATAAGTTCCAAGGGTTTATGGAGTTTTGGAGTTCCTTTTGTTGTTAATTTCCAATTTCATTGCACTATCGTCAGATAATATGCATGGGATAATTTCAGTTCTTTTGCTTTTAGGTAGGTATGCTCTGTGGGCTAGAATGTGGTCTATTTGAGATAAAGTCCCATGTGCAGCTGAGAAAAATGTGTATTCTGATGTTGTGGGGTAGAACACTCTGTATACATCTACTCAGTCCATTTGTTCACAGTGTTGGTTCAGATCTGTTATCTCTTCATTGATTTTTTGTCCAGTTGACCTATCTCTTTGTGTCAAAGGGATGTTGAGGTCCCCTATTACAATAGTGTTATTAATTATATGGGTTTTCATGTCTGTTAAGATTTGTCTTATGTAGTTTATTGCTCTGATATTTGGTGCATATATGTTTATGATTGTTATCTCATCCTCTTGTAGTTTTTCCCTAACAGGTATATAATGACCTTCTTTATCTCTTTTGATGGTTCTTGCTTTGAAGTTTACATTGTCTGCAAACATAATAGCTACTCTTGTTTTTTTCTGGGTCCCTATTGCATAGAAGATTGTTTTCCCCTTTGACTTTCAGTCTATGGATTTCCTTTTGAGTAAAATGCATTTCCTGTATTCAGCATATCATTGGCTTTTGTTTCTTAATCCACTCTGCCAATCTGTTTCTTTTGACTGGAGAATTGAGACCATTTACATTTATGGTTATAACTGATATGTGTTGGCTTATCATTGTCGTGTTATTTACTTGCTGTTGGTTTCTTACTTTTTCTACCTGTTTAATTGCTTGCTCTTCTTGAGGGTTCCTTTCTATTGTTGTTCTTAAAATTGTGTTCATTTTCTTCTCTGTCTAGAATGTCATTTAGTGCTTTTTGTAAGGATAGTTTGGCACTCATGAAGTTTTTCAGTTGCTCTTTATCATGGAAATATTTTATTTCTCTATTAAACTTTAAGGATAGTTTGGCAGGATACATCAATTTTGGTTGGAAGCTGTCTTGTCTTAGGACCTGTAATACTTTGCTCCAAACTCTTCTCAATTGGATGGTTTGTGTTGAGAAGTCTACCATTATTCTTATGGGCTTTCCTTTATGGGTGATGTTTCTTTTCTCTAGTAGCTTTTAATATTCTGTTCTTTTGCTGGAGATCTGGGATCTTGATTATTATATGTCTGGGTGTAGTTTTATTATGGTTATGACTAGTAGGAGTTCTATAGGCCTCATTTATGTGTATCTCAGGTTCTGTTTCCATGCTTGGGAAAATTTCTGCAAATATTCATTTTATATCATTTGTGTTGCCTCCTACTGTTTCATTGACTCCTATTCGTCTGACATTATTTCTCTTTGCCTCGTCTTACAACTGTTGAATTTTCCTGGATCCTTGTTGATAAGAGATCCTTCCTTTCACAGTCACTAGCTGCCATGCTGTCTTCAAGATCTGAAATTCTATCTTCAGCTTCATTCAAGCGGTTTTGCAAGCTTTCGATGGAAGTTTTGATTTCCTGGAAATTTCTTTGAGTCTGTTTCATGAATTCTAATTCATTCCTGTATTGTTCATGTAACATTTCCATCCATTGTCTCTGTCCATGTTTTTTATGTGTTTCTTCTCTAGATGTGTGGAGCATTTCTTTCATTATTACTGTCATTTCATTTTTTGCCTGAGAGGTTATTTCTGATCTGGTCTCTTCTATGGCCTGATGGAATTCTTTCTTTAGTTCCACTGCAGTCATTTCAGCAATTTCAGGTGTGTTTAGCAAGTTCTTCTT
>PVLD010001715.1:0-140353 GCA_004027595.1 Dinomys branickii | reverse complement strand
TGGGCAGTTCAGCAGGTGGAGGTCTGCTGCAAAGGCTGCTCCAATGATTCCTTCTCATTGGGAGAATGTCCCTTAAGCTTTCTGCTGAGATTTGTTCTTCTGTCTTCCCAGTTTTCGGAGTCCCTGCAGGCAGGAAGGTTCCAAGGTGCCAGTTTTTTGTGCTATGCTCGCGATCCGCTGCTCGCAGCCACTTGTTTCCTCGCGCTCTCCGGGTCTGGGGGAGGGAGCGGGATGCTCCGCTCCTAGGCTGTGCAGCCTGCCCGATGCACGCGAAATGTGAGACTGCCTGAGGCTGTGTTCTTTTAGGACTTGAAATACTTCACTCCACAGTCTTTGACTTGAGGGATTATGTTGAGAAGTCTGCTGTGATTCTGATGGGCTTTCCTTCATAGGTGATTTGTTTCTTTTCTCTAACAGCTTTTAATATTCTGTTCTTATGTTGAATTTCTAGAACCTTGACTATTATATGCCCTTGGCATAGATTTTTTTTTTTGATCATGGCTAATTGGAGTTCTATATGCATCACTTGTCTATATGTCAGATTCTTTTTTCTGCTTGGTAATCTTTCTGCTATGACTACTGTGAACAGGTTTTTTATACCATTTGTGCTATCTCTTGCCTTTTCTTTGACTATAATCAATCTTACATTATTCTTCTTTGCATCATCTAGCAGCTGCTGCATTGATTTCTCATGCTCCCTTGCTATTTTTAAGAAATCTTTCTTTTCATGCTTGCTAACCACAATACTACCTTCTATATCTGATGTTCTCTCCTCACACTGAGTCCTTCTGGCTGCATATACTTTCCATGGAAATTTTAACCTGCTGGATATCTGTTTAAATCTGTTTCATGGAGTCCATTTCTTTCCTATGTTGGGCATCCATGGTTTCCATTATTTTTGTAAGCTTCTCCTTTTGAAAAAAAATCTGCTCTAGAGTCACAAAGCATGTCTTTCATTGTGGTCACTACCTCTGTGGTTATCTGAGAAATTATTTCTGATTTGATTTTTTTCTAGAGCCTCATTAACCTGCTTTATTATTTCCATTATTACCACTTCAGAGAATCCAAGTGTGTGGCTTTCAGATTTTTCCACCACATAGTCCCTTGAGTTTGCCTTTAGTGAGCTTGAAGTCTAAGGTTACATCTTGTTTAATTATTTTCTCATTTTCTATGCTTTTAGATTAATTCCTTGTTTGATGCTTTTATATTGCTTACAGTGAGTAGCTTTATTGCTAATATTTAGAACACTTAGGAGATCACTACTTCTCAGCAGTGTCTTCCTGGTGTAGCTGGCTTTGGGTTTTTTATCTGTTGCAATTATCAGGGGTGAGAAGTTACTGCCTATTTGGTCCAGCCCCTGGTCCTTTGGCACTGGCCTCTAAAATATTTTATGCCCCTTAGGCAATCTCAGTCTTGGTATAGTGGAGGAACAGTTGATTAGAACAATTATGTCACCTTGGCTGGAGTGGTACAGTCATCAATAATAATGGCATCAAACACATCCTAGAAAGTGACAAACTGTGCTATTAATTTCCCACCTTTAACTGCATGAACTAGACTTGTAGTTATATAACAAAATGTAAAATGAACCAGAAAATTGTATGTAGTATATAATCCCTCAATATGGTGATTTTTGCCCTTGGGGAGAAAATCTAAAAGAGGTTGCAGGAAAAGAATAGATAAATAGAAGAAGAGAAAGCAATTAGAAGCAAGGCTGGAGGACAAAGGAGTACCATGCATATTTTGGGAAACTGGTGAA
Organism: Dinomys branickii; assembly: GCA_004027595.1. Lineage (NCBI taxonomy): Eukaryota > Metazoa > Chordata > Mammalia > Rodentia > Dinomyidae > Dinomys > Dinomys branickii. Next base: position 138,594 of record PVLD010001715.1, on the reverse strand, counting down.
GAAGACAGAACGTATTCAGCATTTGTGCCTAGATGTCTTCTGAAAACCTCAGGCACTCATGGGTTTGGTGAGCTTTTCAGAAGTAGCTGAATGTAGAGTTTGTGATTGATTCATGGTCCAATGCTGGGATTAAGGTTGTGAGTGCTACCTGTACTAGGAACAGAAAGATATTTGTCCCTCTCCTTTTTTGCTCTTGTTGCTTTTGCTGTCTCCTGCTACCATGAACTGTTGCCCCTCCGCCATGCCACTCGACCTTGGAGCCAGGCGATTATGCAAACCTCTACAAACTGTCAGCTAAATAAACCTTTCCACTTTAACCTTGGGTATTGGGTATTTTGTCTCAGCAAGAGAAAAATAACTAAGACAGAATTTGGTACTGAGAATGGAGTCAATTTATTACTGCAGAAGAAATTTCAAGGCAGTCTTAGTAGAGGTGGTGGCGGTGGGAACTGTTGGGGACTTTTAGCCAGATTTATGTTAAGAATCAAAAGGAAAGAGCCAAACAGAATGATTTAAAACATTAAAAGTTTGGCCAGAAAAGAAGCTCCAGAAAGGTTTTGGCCTGCAAAGACAGAATAGAGGAGAAACTGGTTACTGAAAAGACTAGAATGAAAAAGCCAAGTCAAAAGAAGACAACAGAACAGGTGACCTGAGGACATTGCAAGAACCAGCAGGACTCCAGCCTTTGTAGCATCAGAGTGGCAAAGGTGAAAGACTCTTATCTGAGAAGGGATACCCAGAACACCATGTTCTAGCGTGGTAGCAGCCTGGGAAGTTGTTCCTAGGGATTCCTTTGATAGGCTCTCAATCCCTAGCCAAGAGAGAAGGAAGCCAGCCTACTGCTCCAGTTGCTGGCAGGCCTTAGCATCACCCATATTGTGCTGGTTTTATGCAGAAGTCGTGGGTTGAGGAAAGCTTCCACCAAGGGTTCAGAAGAAGGCCTGGGAGGCCAAGAAGTGTGCCCCTGAGAGGGCAATGTGTTAAGTTGTGGGTGGGAAGCCAAAGGTGCAGTGTAGACCCCAGAATGTTGGAAAAGCCAGAAATGTGGACCTTCTGAGGGAAATTACAAGAAGGGAGCAGAGCTGGGCCCAGAGAGAATCCATGGGAGCTATAACCACCAGAAGTGCCGTAAAGGTGGAGCCATCCAACCCCTTTGGAGTTCACAATTTGCTACAGATTGTTGGGGATGCTGAAGTGGAACTTTGGGATTTAATGTTTGCCCCGCTGGATTTTGTTCTTGCTTTTTTTCTATTCCTTGCTATTCCTATTTGTAACTTTTGGAATGGAAATGTTTATCTTGTGCCAATCTATGTTTAACTTTCTTTTCATTTATATGGGGATTTGCAGTTAAGCATTTGCCATAAATCTCAGAGATGACTTGGGACTTGGACTTGTCAGCAGTGTTGAAACTGTTAGGACTTTGGCAACTCTTATGGATGGACTAAGTGCCTTTTTCATAAAGGGATATGCATGAGTCTTTGGGGGGGCCAGTGATAGAATGTTATGGCTTGTGTTTAGATATACTCCCCAAAACCTCATTCAGTCTTAAATTGGGCTTTTTCAGAGGTGCTTGAGTCTAAAATGTGTGAAGCTGGAATTTGATTCGTGGTGCAATGCTAGGATCAAGGGCACTAGGATTAAGGATGTGAGTGCTACCCACCCTAAGTATCCTAATAAGATACAAGGGATAGGAAGAGAGGGGGTTATTCCTTGTTGCTTTGCTACCTTCTGCCTGCCGTGAACTGTTTTTCCTCTGAGATGCTACCCTGCCTTGGAACCATCTGATTATGGGCTGAAACCTCTACAGACTGTGAGCTAAATAAACCTTCTCCTTTTAACTTAGGGTGTCAAGTTATGTTGTCAAACAACAAGAGAAAATTAACTAAGACAGAGTGGCTACCACAAATTCATATTCCAAGAAATGAAAATAGTTTGAAAAAATTAGAAAGAAGTCTCAATAAAGAAATAGAAGGTATAAAAAGTCAAAGGAAAATGTAAAACTTACAATAACCAAAAAAAAAAACAACACACTTAATGAACTTCACGTGACATAGTGAAAGGGAAGGGACAGAGAAGAAAGACAGCCCTAGAGCAGTCACACAATTTGAATAACATGAGGGGAAAAAAGAAGGTGAAAGAAGGTGAACAGAGACTCCAGGAAAGGTGCAGCAATACCAACACCGCTGACATTATTAGACTTGCGAAAGATAGGGGAAAAGGCATTGCACGTGAAAAGTATTTGAAGACATGGTGGAGGAGAACTTTTGAAATTATGTGAAATATACAAGTCTTCAGATTCAGGAAGCACATAGGACCACCAGAGAATAAATGCAAAGAAATTCAATCCAAGACACATTGTAAATTGATGAGAAAATGAAACAAAGAAGAACATCTTGAAAGCAGACAGAGGTTGTAAGAACACAAAGATTCATGTAAATGTGGATTTTCATGAGAAATTGTGAAAGCCAAAATGAAGTGCAATAATATTTTTAAATGCTCAAAGAAAATAATTTTTATAAATTTATTTATTTATTTATTGGTTTCTTTGAGGTAGGGTCTCACTATGCAGTTTGGGCTGGCCTTGAACTCACTTTGTAGTCCAGGCTGGTCTTGAACTCACAATAATCCTCTTTTCTCAGCCTCCTGAGTGCTGGTATTACAGGCATACGCCGCTATGCCTGGCTTAAAGAAAAGAATCTTTAAGACTTGGTTATCAAGATATTAATTCTCTCCAAATTTATCTCTAGACGATGTAATTCTAATAAAAATTTCACTTCTTTTGTGAAAGTTGACATCAATTCTTAAATTTATATGAAAATACATGGTACCTAGAATAGCTAAACAATTTTGAAAAAGGACAGTGTTGGAGGATTTACACTACCTGATTTCAGGACTTGCTCTACAGCTATAGTAACGAAGGTGATTTGGATATAAAGAAGGCCTAGATATCACTTGGACTGAGCATGGGACCCAGAGTTAGACCCACATATACATGGCCAATTAATTTTTTCTATGTAGGTGCAAAGGTAACTTCAGCAGAGGAATTGGAGTCATCTCAACAAATTATGCTGAAACAAGAATTCCATTTTCAGTGGAAATATCCTTCAGGAACAAAGGTGAGATGGAAACATTTTCCGGTGCAGGAAAGTGGAGAATTTCTTGTCAGCAGATCTGCTCCAAAAGTATTGCTAACTGGAATTTTTCAGACAGAAGGTTAATGATACAAAAATGAAACTTGATATTTTGAGAATGAAGGAAAACAATATAAAGGCAAATATCTGGGTTAATGTAATAAACTCACTGAAATGCTTAGTAGCTGAAAATAAAAATTATAACATTCTCTGATGTACACATAAGTCATATATAAGACATCCATAATAGAAAAATAGAGAACAAAGGGATCTAGGTGGTGGTTATGTTTTTATGCACTACTTAAAATGATATTATAGAGAACAGTATCAGTGGAATGGCAGATAGAAAACCCTAAAATTATATCTTTTCATAAATGTAATGAAAAAAGTGGTCAGAATTAATTTTTTTGGAACTCTGGAAAGTGGAAAAGAGCTTTCAACAATTCAGGAAGCACTTATCTAAGAGAGATGGTTGAATCTTGGTGAGAAAAACAGTCTTTGCAGCATGTTAATCTACCCTAGACTCCACTCCCCAGATGAACAGTAGCCTTGCAGATGATAATCCACTTCCAAAATCGGTACCAGAATGGTGTATTTCACAAAGAAGTATAAGTCTTTCTTTTAGTCTGTCTAATGATTTGCTTGGAAAACAGCTGAACTCTGTCTTACCTAACTTGGAACTTACCCAGTGCAAAAGCCACTGCCCAGGGGTTATTAGTGAAAAACACTTATAGGCAAATATTTTATTAACTTCTGCCTGAACTAATGCATAACAGTTCAGGAAAATGATAGACTGATAAAAAAAGTAGGAGAAAAGCCTGGAAATTAAATGCTCTGGAAGGAAAAGAGTTTTGAAAAACTCCAATATATTCCTAGGAATTTAGAGGGCAACAGATATCCTTAGGACTGTGAGCCTCTTAGTGACTTTCTCATCACTGACACAAAATCCTAGACACTCACAACTTTAAATGCAATGGCGAACAGAAAAACCGAAACTACACCCAGGATTCGGAGACAGATTTATTTATGTTGAGGGGCACTGATTCGGATCATTCCCAAAATATCAGGCCCTGATCTCTGGTACTCTAGGGCTTATATGAAATAAGTAAGCAGGAAGTACAGAAGCAGACTGGCTTGCCAACTGGGGATTGGTTTATCCCATGTGCGTCATAGTGATCAGCTATACATCACAGTGATGAGCTGTTTCGAAGAGATAAGAGCTACTGGAACTGGAATAGGAACTATTACCTGAGCAGCTAGCAAACTGAGGTATACTGCAGTGTGTGCGTGTGGGTACATTTTCTGTAGCAAAGGGAGGAGGGGTTCATTTTTGCTCATAGTTTCAGTCCATGACCAGTTGGCTCCAAGGCAGAAAGGGGAGGGTGGCAGTGCATGGTGGAGGAAAGAATGCTTGTCTCATGGCAACCAGGAAGCAAGGAGAGAAGAGAAGGGAAGGGGAGGGAAGGGGTGGAAAGAGGAGGGAAGAGAAGGGAAGGGAAGGGCTTTGGAGCGCAAACTCATATCCTGGGGTCAAGTCCCCAGTGACCTGCCTCTTTCAACCAGGCATCACCTCCTAACAACACACTCTCTTATCCACTGATGACATCTTCATTCATCCACTGGTGAGTCTAGCACCCCGTCATCCAGTCGTCTGCCCAACACATGGGATTTTCACAGCCCATTTAAAATCTAATCTGTGACAGTGGGGAAGCTCAGGAAAGACTTGAAAGAACTACGAGCGCTGCTCCTGACAGACGTTCCGGATCAATGCAGGCAGAAAGTAAAGCCTAAAGCAGAAACCAGCCCACTTCCTGACTAAGTACTGAAAAGCTGTACAGAGCTTGTCTGCAAAAACTGGGAGACTTTTTGTCCCAGCTGTTAAGGAAATCTATCTAAAAGCTGGCTGACTACTAAGAGAAAAAGAACAGAGATGTTGGTGTCCACACATGACAGAATGCAGAGTTTATGCAGTTAACCCAGGGAAGTTAATAGACAAATAGATGACTAAAATAATCAGAAAAAAACAAACCCCGGAGAGAGGAATCTAATTTTCAGAATTATCCCTCTATATTACTGAAAATATACATTATTTATCAAAATATTGTAATCTATGTAGAGAACCAGGAAGCTATCACTGATATGGTCCACAGAGGGGGAAAAACAACCAAAGGTGACTATCCTTGAGAAAGCTGAGATGTCAAACTTAATATTCAAAGACTTTAAACAGCTATTTTAAAAATGCTTAAAAAGATAAAGGAAACTGTGTAAAGATTTAAAGGATGGTATTTCCTAAATACTCAATTAAATCTTTATCAGAGTTTTAACTGGAATTATAAAAAAAGGACAAGCTGGTCCTAAAATTCACATAGGAATTCAAGGAGAGATTGAATAGTCAAGCAATATGAAAAAAGAAAATAATTACAGTATTCACACAAACTAATATCAAATTTACTGCAGAGTCATCAGAATAATATGGCATAGGCATAAAGCTAGAAATGTGTATCAATGCAGTTCAATGGAGACTCTAGAAATAAAGCCTACACATTTCGGTTAACTGATTTTTGGATGCCAAGACCACTTAATAGAGGATAAAACTCTCAGCATACCACAATATAAGAAAACTTCCTCAACATAGAACTTCCTCAACATCTACAGAAAAGCTACAGCTGACATCGTACTTAATAGTGACAGCTTGGAGGCTTCTCACCTGAGACCAGGAACAAGGCAAGACTGTCCATTTCAGCACACTGAAAATTCTGCAAAGTGCAATACCAAAAAAGAAGGAAAAGGAAAAGCCATCCAGTTTAGAAAGAATGAAATAAGCCTACTACAAATTAATATACCAGACATCATCAAAATGAAGAACTCTTGCCATGAAAGCCACTTAAAAAAATGAAAAATACATTTTAAAGAGAATGAAAGGACAAGCCTCAGGTTGACAGAAAGTATTTGTAAATCACAATCTTATAAAGGGCTTGTTTCTAAAACATGTAAAAATATTCTAAATTCAATGATAGAGAAACAAATGATGCAATTTTTTGATGGGTAAAATATAAGAGCAAATAATTCACTAGAGGAGATAGAAAGATGTCAAATACACACCTGAGAAGATAGTCAACGTGATCAGTTATTAAGGACGTGAGAATCTGAGCTATAACAAGTTGCCCTTATACACCTATTGAAACTGAAATGACTGTATCAAGTGTTGGAGAAAAAGTACCATCAGAATGTTGTTACATTACTGGTAAGATTGCAAAATGATCCAACTATGTTGTATAATTTGGCAGCTTCTCAAACAGCTAAACATACATCTGTTGTATGATACACATTCTACTTCTAAAAATTTAGAGAAAATAATTCAATGCATGTGTTTGTAAAAGATTTCAACATGACTGTTAGTTGCAACTTTATTTGTAACAGTCAAACACTGGAAGCAAGCTAAGTGGGCATCAGTAGGTTAGTGGATCAGTGAATCAGGATTAACGTTCCTGTAATGGAGCACTACATGACCAACTGCAGCTACACACCACATGGGTGTTTCAAATAATTATGCTGAGATAAAGAACCAGATAACAAAAGTGGAGACAGTACAGTTCTACTTCCACAAAATTTTAGAAAATTCAGACTATAATGATTTTTATGAGTGAGGGAAGAAGACAGGCAGAGTGGAAGAGAGGAGTATAAAAGGTTTATGAGGAATCTTTTGAGTAATTTACCATGGGACTATAATGATAGCTAGGGGTGTATAAAAACTTACCAAATGGGCACTTTACATGCAATGCATTGTGTGTCAATAGTACCTCAATAAACTTGGCTTTAAAATGAATTTCAAATCATTATCTGGGGTGGTGAAATCAGTAAAATTCCCCTAGTACCCTGGGTTATGACTGAAGTGCTATTGTTCATTTTATCATTTTGTTTTAAATTCATGAGTTCATTAATGGTCATTTGGGAGAAAGTTTATTGGTTACTTTCAGCTAATATTATTTGTTGTTTAGCTCTTAGCTTTATGACTACACTCACCTCACTTTTTCATGTTTGGTCGTTTATTTTCCTAAAATTCTGATTGAATGTTCAGTAAGTTTATTTTCGTTCCATCTTTTAAACTGTGTTTCTCTGTAAGCAATCTTATTAACACACTCAGCTGGGAAAATTTGAATGATAAGGACAAACACACAGAAGGAAACCAAAGTCATGCTGAACCCCTGTCACAGGAAACACACTGATGCTTCTGCCAATGTCTTTTCGCCTTTACTCTGAGAAGATACACTCTTTGTGCATGAAGGATATGCAGAAAAGGGCACAAAATGTAGACATAGAGCTTTCCACACACCAAATATATTCCTACTACAAACGCTCCAGAAGCCATCTGTTTATTTACTTCCAATCACAGCCTCTTCCCATCAACCCAAGTTCAATGACTATTTTGACTTCTAGTGACACTGATTCTTCGAGGCTATTTTAAAGATTTTTTTTAGGTGTAAGCGTGAATTCTGCTTTATCTCCTTTCATTCAACATTGTCCTCATGACCTTCATCCATATGGCTGTAGGAGACTACATTTTGTTCCCTATTGTTGTGGTAGAGTCTCTCTCCACTGTGTGATCTTATCATAATTTATTTATCTGTTTTATTGTTGATGGGTGTTTGGGCGCTTTCTAGTTTGGGATGATTATGAAAATGTTACTATCAATATTTTAGTGTATGTCTTTTGTCAGCATATGAATGCCTTTTTCATTGATTGTATCCCTAAAAAAGAAATTGCCGGGTCGTATACACACACTTTAAATCTATGCACCCTTGGATAAATATATTTCTAGGCAAACTACTTTGAAACTTGCTCTATTTTTATCTTTTTTCTACTTTAAAGAGAGCAGTAAAAAAAAAAAAACCAAAAGAACAATAGCAGCATAGCGACGTCGCAAACATGAACAAAACAAAGCAAAAGCATTAACAGTGACGCAGGGTTTCAAAACAAAACGATAGGAATTAACAGCGGCGGTTATACTACATATTGTTATCCTCCACTGTATTGCTCAGATTACCAGATATAAGAATAGAAGATTGTTCAAACCATTAAAGAGAATAAAAAATAATGATTAGAGATAATGCAGAGGTTCACTAGACAAGATGGTAGGAATTCACCATGGTTGTTCCATTGCACATTGTTGTCTTCAAATCAGTTGCTCAGACAACCAGATACAAGCATGCAAAATTGGTCAGAACATTAAAAATTTTAAGCATTAACGGTTCCTTTCAATATACCATCACACATCAGCAGTACAGTTATCCCAGATCGATCGATTGATCTATCTATCTATCTATCTATCTATCTATCTATCTATCTCTTTCATTTTTCTTTTTTCCTTCATTCCAGTTGTTCCTTGCTTTCAGCAATTTATTTCCCTTTTGTATCATCCATTCTATATTTTGAGTTTTACTTATTCTTTCAGGTTCCTACACCAGGGCAACAATATGATGTTTACACATGTGGGTCTGATTTATTTCATTATTAATTTATGAGTATGGTCTCTAGTTGCATCTATTTACCTACAAAAGCCTTGAATTTATCTTTTTTTTAATAGCTGAGTAGAACTCCATTGTATAGAAATACCACATCTTTCTTATCCATTCCTCAGTTGATGGACATTTGGGTTGTTTCCAGGATTTAGCTATGACAAATTGTGCTGCTATGAACACGGGTGCACATATATCACTGTAATATGATGTTTTTAATTCTTCTGGGAAAGTAGCTTTAATTCCTGAACAAATCAGGCATTTTCCAAGGCCAGTTGATAGTATTTGCTATATAGGTGTACCATACATTAACTATGTAGTTACTTATAATGGGAAACTCCTTTGCTCTTGATTTTTTTCATTAATATAAACAGTTTTTTGTTTCATATAAATTTTTAGAGCTAGAATTGCTAGATCCGAGGATAGACCCATGTATTTAAATTTTTGGCACACACACATGGTCTTCTTGAAATGATGAAATACAATTTATAGTGTCCCCAGCAGTGACTAGAAGCATAGATGTTCACGTTCTCTCGCTCATGCTGGATTTTCTCTATCTTTGTAATCCTTGCCAGTCCTCAGCAGTCCTTGCCAAGTGACCATATCTTCACTTTAGATGTTTCTTTGAATGTTAGCAAGTTTTTAAATGTGTTCTTCATCTTTGTATACTTTGCAAAGCATTGTGTTGTCATTTTTTTACTGATTGATAGGAGATCTTTATATACTGAGGATATAATCTTAGTCTTACTCATGGTGTAAATGCGAGTTTGAGGCTTCTGTTTACCCTAAATTTGGTTATAAATCTTGCAGTTGCTGTTGCTTTGGCTGCATTTTTATTGTTGCTGCTCTTGGGTTTATTTGCTTTTGTTTCTTTAATGAAGTCAACTTTATAAACCTTATAAAGCTTTACTTTATGGCTTCTGGCTTCTGTTTCATACTCAAAAATATTTCTTTCACTTTAAGATTATAATACTCTTTTTTTTAATATTTAAATCTTTGATCAATCTGAAATCTCTTTAGTTATATGGATCGAAAGACTTCGGTTTATTTTCTAAGCAATTTGCCAGCTGACCTGCCAACTTAACCAATTGTATCTCTTCTTTGTAAAGCTATTAATATTATTTTTGATTGAAAAATTATAATTATGCACATTTATGGAGTATAACAGGCTGTTTAGATATCCATTTACATTGGGATGATTAAATCAGGGTAATTAACATGCCCGTTGCCTTTTCTACCTATTATTGTTTTTTAACTTTGAGATACACTCTATCCATATCTATGTATCAGTTTCTGAAAATTTAATTTTATTGCTTTGTTCCGTCTTCCATCTGTCCAATTAATACTTATTGGCCATGTACCTTTTTAAAGTACTTTGAGTTATAGAGTTATATTAGAGAGAGAGAGAGAGGGAGACAGAGAAAGAAGGCTCTTTTCCTCATGGAGCTTACATTTCAAAAGGAGGTGGAGAGACAGATAATAAATTTTTAAAAATATTTTTATTTCTTCCCCTGAATTAATGTGATAATTATACATAAATCCATAGTTTTAATTGCTACAGATTTGTGAAATATTTAATATCAGGTAGAACTAGTTCTTCCACATTAATTACCCTGTTCTTTGTAAAAATTGAAACTTGCAGGGGAAGTTTAGAATCATTTGATCAAATTCTAATATGAATCCCATTAAGAATTCAATTATTATTGCCTTGAATTTTGAAATTAACTTAAGGAGACTTGCTCTCTTTACTATAGTCTTTTTTTTAAAAAAGTCTAGTAATATAATGCACTTTTCAAGTTTTCTTTTATCCAAGTGTCCCTTTTATGTTCCTTAGCAGAATTTTACATTTTTCTCCATATAGATTGAATAGTTTTTATTGCTACTGTGGACTTAAAAATATTTTGGATTTTATTGTGTTGTGGTTTATACCTTGTTACTGTAGTATATAAGAAAGCTATTGATTTTTGTATATATTTTGTGTAACCTGACATTTAAATGAATTCCCATATTGTTCCTAATAGCTTTTCAATTGATTCCTTGTCAGGTTAGTTGGTGCATAATGGTACATTACTGATGTCTTCATTGTGGGTTGTTCTTTTTATCATGACTAAACTACTCTCTTTGTCCCATTTAAAAAGTGATTTTTTTATCTTGAGTTCTATTTTGTCTGATACTTAAGTCGCAGGCTTCATCTTCTTGTATGAATTGATTTACATTATCTGCCCTTTCGCTTAAAGCTGTTTTTCCTACTAGAAAAGAAATTCAGACACCCACTATTCTGTTTCAGCCATTCCTTCCTGACCTTAGCCTCCCGGAGCTGGCGGAGCTCCTGCAAAGGAAGGGCTCAGTCCACGAGACAGCTGCAAGCTTCCCAGGTTCCTTCCCTGGCCACTCACACTGCTGACTACAAACCGGGGGGTTTCCGCGATCCCCTCGGGATCAGGAATTGGCCGGGGCGAGAGACAGAAGTGGAAATCACTGCACTGACTATCAAAGTCATGATGTAGGGGTAGCCAAATGAAGGCAAGTCTGGGTAAGATCCGGGAGGGTTGTGTACACAGACTTTCCCTGCCTCTCTGCCTGCAGTCAGAGCATCACCGGCCCAGAGCAGATCACTGTGGTCAACAAGTGGGATTTTCCAGAGTTTTCACTGGGGTCTTTTTTGATTAAATCATTGCCAGGTGACTGCACTCTGCTTGCGGCCCCCTTCTCCCTGGAGCTCAGGCTGCTTCAGCACTGGGTGATCTTCTGATCCATCAGGAAGTCCAGCCTGTGCCATCTCTTTAGCATGAACTTAGCTGTAATACTGGAGGCTCAAGAAAGACAAAGATACTCTTATTGCTTGGGAAATTCTGATACATAGTTTTAGAAGCCTTGTGCCAGGAACCAAAGACAAATTCTCTCTCTGGGTCTCTCTGCCTATCTCTGTCTGTGTCTCTGTCTCTCTGCTTTTCTGGCAGTAGTCCTGGGGATTTTGCCCCGGGCCTTTCCGTGGAACTACATTCTCAGCCCTGGAATTTTCGTACTTTATTTTGAGGCAGAGTCTTGCTAAGTCACTAAGTTGCCCAGTCTGGATTTCAACTTGTGATACCCTGCTTCAGCCTCCCAGAGTGCTGGGATTATAGGCACGAGGCACCAAGCTCGTTTCAGACAAATTGTTGATTGTACAACCATTATGCAAAAATTGAACAACATAAAAGAGGCTTATATAAAAACAAATGTTACCCACAATCCCCCAACCCAGAGATTGCTTTTGCTAAAGCGGAGTCAGTATTCTTTTAGTACTGTTTACTGTACACATAAATAAAACTGCTTTATGCACATGTGACTACAGATATACTGCAACTTTTGATGGGGTTGCGTTGCACTAAACCAGTCATATACCTTCATAAGCTCAAACTGATGTTTTCAATTAAACAATGTGAAACAGTTTCTATTGAATCTTTCCTTGGAAAGAGAAAGAAACATTACTTCTTTCCAGCTCTTTTTAATGTCTTTCTCCTGTTCTTTTCCCTTTCCCAGGCTGAATTTCCCTGAGCTCAGTGTATGGTAACCTGGTCAATTTTGGTAGATTATACTACCATATAAATGTAAATCTGGTATCATTGGTCCCATTGTAGAAGGCTGTGGTAAATTTTAAAATATTTATGTGCACAGATTAAGCTCTGCATTTGAAGGTGAAATCATTTTTATTTAACATCCACTATATATATTAATACATTTTATGGTAAATAATATTCAGAGTAGTGCCCAGCCCTAGGGGTCAGGGCTCTAGGAGCTTCCTGGTGAGCCAGGGTTGTTGGATTTGGGGAAATGTAGGGGCCTCTGAGACAGAGTTCAGAGGGATTGGAAATACTTGGAGAGATGTGCTACTTAAGTCTTTGTACATGAATGAACGGTAGAGATTTCTTTTTAATTATGAAAGGTAAGCTGTTGTGCTATTTTGATTTTTTTGATACAAAATATTAAAAGAAGTGTATTCTTGTTGTGACACATTTCAACAAAATAGAACTGAACAGGTGAAGAGCGGCTGTAGTGCTTCTCTATCCGTCCCAGTCTGTCTCATGGGAACCGGTGCTGCTAACTTGCTTTTCGTTAAGCCCAATTTTAATTCTACATTGTCTGTAACAATGAATGATGTTTTTATTCTTTTCTTGATTTCTAATTTAATTTAATGTTTTTTCTTGTCCTTGGGATTGAATACCTGTCCTCTATCCTGGGCCATATCCCCAGTCCTATTTTATTTTATCTTATTATTTTACTTTTTAAATGTTGAGATAGTGTCTGACTAATTCATTACATTCACCAGGCTGGTCTCTAACTTGTGATCCTCTTACCTCAGCCTCTCCTGAGTGCTAGGATGACAGGCCTGGGCCACCATACCTGGCTTGGAGTTCTTTTTAAATTTTAATAATTTCAAACCTAGAGAAAAATTTCAAAGCACATTTTCACACCCTTTACCTTTGAGCTCTTGTTCATGTGCATCCCTGAATCATTTACAATTGTTATGTGAGAGTAACTACAGACATCATGAAATACTCATCTCTGAACCTTTGGCATATATTTTCTGAGAAAAATTACACTCTCCTACATGAGCATAATATAACTGTTGAACCCAGAAAATTTAACATTGACATAGTGAACGCAGACTCAGATCAGATTTCCCTGAATGTCCTCTAAACCCAAGATCTAAGCATGTCTTATACGTTATATTTAGCTGTCAGAGCAGCTTCTTAGCTTCCGGTGATATGTTTGATGACATCCACATTTTAGTAGAGTCTAGGACAGTTGTTTTGAGGTTGCTCAATTTGAGTTTGAGGTCTCTTACTGGTTGCTTACCCGGTTTTCACAGGAATACTACATGTGCCATATTATTGTCCAGTTGCCACACTCGGGGACATGTGATGCCAGTGTACCTTACTACTAGTCATGTTATGTTTAATATTTGGCTAAAGTGGTACCTGCCAGGTTTCTCCATATTCTGTTACTATAGTTTGGATCTTTTTTATTTCTCTAATCTCTAATTTGTCTTTTACTGATGTTTTAGCTCAGAAAATCAAACCATTAGATACAATGAAAATGCTTTTGTGAGACTCTTCAATTGATTGTAATGAAATTCATATCAATTTACACCTCAAAGACTATACTAACAATGATGTGAGCACTTTGAGTTCTGGTTTATATTGGCTGGTATTATTCCTTTATTTTTAGGTAGTGCTGTGTCTTGTTCTCTTCACTTGTTAGGTGATCGTATGCACTTCTCTCTACATGTTTCTGTTTCATCTTTGTAGCTCTCACACCACTGACTTACACATAGATTGCATCTTAGAGAATATTTCTAGTATGAATAACTTATTTGTATTTCTGTTAGCTCTATGAGATACTTCCTCAGTCTTTTCTTTCTTTTTTTGTCTTTTTGAGACAGTGTCTTGCTGTGCAGTTCAGGCTGGCCTTGAGCTCATTTTGTAGCCTAGGATGGTCTCAAACTTGTAGTGATCCTCCTGCCTCAGCCTCCCAAGTGCTGCGATTACAAGCATGTGCCACCACGCCTGGCTTACTTCCTCAGTCTTAACCGAAGTTGAAAGAACAAAGTACTAAATGTAGAAGATGGTGGTAGATTATTAGAAATTGATCCCCATAAGTATGAACCTAGCTGAACAATCTCTCTCAGGTAGTATGGAAAGTGATTTTTTTCAAGTTATTTCCTGAGTTAAATACAAAACCATAGGGAGATGTATATCTGTCATGGAATATATATGCTAATTTACGTTTTCTGTTGTATATTGTTGGTGTATATGGGGCTAGAGACAGCAGAGCCCTAAGGACAAAGGGACACAGGGCAGAATCCCTGTGGGAGCGGGAGCTGTGCACACAGGTAAGCACATGTGGAAGCACAGAGAGAACACATCGCAGAGACCAGCATCACTTGGACCAGGTCACTGGGGATCGTTGTCCGTGGAAGACCTTAGATCTTGATGTGGAGCGCAAAGGGAAGTCATGGGAGTGTACTGTCCTGGTGGAGTGGTACCCAGATCACTGGAGTGTCTGAGAAAACCGCCCTATTGAGTGTGAGGTCACAGAACACGGCTCCACCGCTATGAACAGACATCAACAGACCTGAGAGAGGTGCGAGATAGGAAATGAATGGCACGTTTTACTGAAAAGTTGCATCTTGCCCAGGGAAAAAGAAGGTGAGGAACAGTGGACACTGTGTACCATTTGTATGCAGCAGCAGCAGAAGAAACTCAAGAAATTTTCCCTTTGTCTGATGAGAAGAGTCTCCGGAGAATCTGGAAGCTTAAAGAGGGAGGGAGGGAGCTGTTTTACTAAATGTTGTTTTTGATTTTGGAGCTGTGAACCAAGTGCGAGGACTCAGGGATGGATTAGGAACCGAGCTGGAGGGGAGCAAGGGGCCAAGAGCGACTCTGATGCGGTCTGGCTTCCAAACCGGAGGCGCGCGCCAGGGACCGCGCCGAGAGCTGCGGCAGCACCGCGAGGTCTGCGTGCGGGGCAGCCATCCTGGAGGTGAGAAGCAAGGCGACACAAAGCACAGTAGAGGGACAGGTCCGTGGTGGAAAAGAGGCACAGGGCCTTGCACGGGTAAAGAGGAACACAGGGTGGAGGTCAGTACAGGCTGAGGTTTGCGGAGCAGTGAACTTTTGTTTTTCCTGACCTCGCCTTCTGTGGTATTGAGAGAAATAAAAGATTTTCACTTTTCTTCTTTATCTAGTTAAAATTAAAAAAAAAAAAATATATATATATGGGGTCAGGCAGATAGGGCCCCAAATGCCAGCTTCATTATGCTGCGCCCAGAAGTAGGTCATTTGCTGCCTGGCCAGCTGTGGCAGAGAAGGATCAACACAGGGACGAGGGCAAACAGCGCTCCCTGCAGGCGAGGGGGGGCCCACCAGACCGAGCAAGAAAGGGAGGCTGCCTACCCTTTTCCTCCTCCCAAATTCCCAAATCAGAGGTGAGTAAGGCAACAGAGGGGAGAACCGTTCACCCTCATGGATATCACTCCATGTAGAAGTCTGTAATCGAAGAAAAGGTTTTCTATCGCTACCCTTTCCCTCCAGGGTCCTGTAAACATGTTTATTTACACCTCTGCTGAGACTGGGTTGTTATGAATACTTTAAAATTTTGCCTGTTGGTGAGGCTAATTAGTATATGTTATCTCGTCATGGAGATATTTTTTCCATCACAGCTATGTGGACCTCACTTGCGCAGATTCTGGCTCACTTGGTGGGGGCGAGTGTCTCGTGCGTGTGTAAAGGCGTTCCACCCCTCCTTCCTGCTGATCATTTTGTGCAGCAGAGGAGGAGAAAGCCTTGGCATTTTACTGGGGGTAGGTGGCGTGAGGTCAGCAACTGCCTTTCTCTACCTTTGATTTTCTGCTGTGATAGGAAATTTGCTTTCCTTCTCATCTGATCCTACCCTTTCCCAGTAAAAAATTTGGCATAAATTGAAGCTGTCAGGAGGCCCCCTCCAACTTCTCCGCTGAGGCTTATTTGAAGGAAGAGCCTTGCTCTTTCTGAGCCGCGCCTACGACTCTAGATCACGGCTGCAGCCAGGCTGGGGATGCTACCCGCCAGCCTCTTCTGTCTCACTGCCCCGGTTCTCAGCCTCGGGAATCGTGGCCAATCCCAGCATCCTATTTCATCTTGGCTCGACTTGTGCTGTGTCTGGCAATGATTCTTTGGCATTTGTAGGGCAAGATTAAGGCTGTCTCAGAGTTTCAGCTTAGTTTTCATCTTAATTATTAGCTCCTTTGTTGATTTTTGTAGATTTCAGGGAGGTTTTAAAAATGTCTACATACGCCGCCACCTGAAGTCTCGACTTGTTTCTCTGAATTTAAAAAAGAAAAAATACAGCTCAGGAATGTTTCTGTTGAAATGTAATAACATCTTGCTCTCCTTTTCAATCACCCTGGGGCCACTGTGTTTAATCATACATGCTATGGCACACACAGTTAAATGTGCACAGACATTCCCTTAATTTATAGGTTTTTTATGATGTGTTTTAATTCTCTTCTCTTGTGTTGTGATTAACGTCCCACACTTAGTTCTCTGATGAGTGTATCATTCCAGTTGGACTAATCTATACTCTTTATTCTGTAGATCTTGCTTTGTGTCTTTTGAGCATATTTTATTAGGTGTATCCAATTTTAGAAATGTTCTCTCTAAGCATTCTTCATGGGCAGACACACCACTCGGACGTATCTTTCTTTTTTATAAAACCTCTTCGTCGTAAACGCCGCTGTTTTGATATTAGCACAGCTGCCCTGGCTCTCACTGGTGTTTGCACATCTCGTCTCCTCATGTTTCATAATCACGTCTCCTCATATTTAATGTGGCTATTTTAAGTAAAACCCAGTTGGCAATTTTCAGTATAACAATCTTTGTCTTGAGGGTAGGATATATTTGGTCAGGTAGTATGGAATGCAGTTTCTGATTTGTGTGGGATTCAGCCTACAAGTTTCGTGTTTGGTTTGCAGCACACTTTCTCTAGTGTGTGGCCCCTCTTTTTTCCTTCTTTCCCCCCTAGGGAATCAGACAGTGTTTTTGTGATTCCTTTCCTCCACATCCCTCCTGTACTATTTTGTCACTCCTTTCAGGGTAACCCTAGGGGTGCCGTGCGTGTTACTCGTCCCGTTGGTGTGCGCCCGGAGTGAGCTCGCTCGTCATTTCCACTCAAGGATTTCAGAACTTTAATTTCACTCACTCCACTTCTATCTTTTGTGCAATTGTCGTGTCTTAATTTCTTTGAATATTTAAAAACCTATTGAAGTATTAACATTTATTATTGTTGGGTTAAAACACAATGCAAGAGGAATGTCCCTTATTTGAAAAGCTTTGGGATTTTTTTTTTTTTTTTGTATTTTAGAATGTTTGCATAAATAATGAGATACCTTGGGGATGTGATCCAAGTCTAAATACAAAGTTTATTTATATACGCCATATGCACAGAGTCGGAAGGTATTTTCATATACTGTGTTTAGTTCTTTGGGGCATGAAACAAAATGTTGTGGTGTGGAATTTTCCACTTAGGCTACCATATTGGTGTTCAAATGTTTCAGATTTTGGAGCATTTTGGATTTCAGGTTTTCAGGTTGGGAATGCTCATGGTGTAACTGTTAGATTTAATCACAAATTTACCATTCCTGGTGCTCTTTATGCTTCTATCTCCATTCTTTTATCTGAAACAATATTTTTTTTCCTGCCCAAATAATTCACCATAGCATTTCTTTTAGGATGAGTACTGGTAGCAAATTCTCCATGTGTGTATTTAAAAATGTGTTTACTTCACCTTCTAAAAACATTTCCACCAAAAATGTTTAGACTTCACCTCTTTCTTTTAAAATCAACTTTACTGAGCATAATTTGGATGCAGCAAAATGCATGCATTTAAAATGTACAATTTGATGAGTTTTGACAAATGTATAATCTTGGTAACCAGTCATAATAGAGACATAAAAGTTGTGATCAATCTAAAAATTCTCTTATGCTCCTCTGCAGCCAACCACTTCCCACAGTGCGTGTGTGTGTGTGTGTGTGTGTGTGTGTGTGTGTGTGTGTGTGTAGTATCCAAGCACCCACTGATTTGTCTGTCGCTATAGATTTATGTGGCCTATTCTAGAATTTCTTAAGAATGAAATGATGAAAAGTGTCCTTTTTTAATTTTTGGTCTTTTTGAGACAGGGTCTTGCTATGCAGTTCAGGCTGGCAGTGAATGCTCTCTAGCTCAGGTTGGTCTTCAAGTTGAAAAGAGATCCTTCTGCCTCAGCCTCCTGAGTGCTGGGATTATAGGCATGTGCCCCTGGCCTAAAATTTGATAAAGTAAGAATTATCAAATGTTTCCATATGATTTGTGCTTTTCATATCCCATTCAATAAGGTTTTGCTTATGCAGGCTTGCAGAAAATTTTTTCTCCTTTATTTCCTTTAAGTCTATAGTATCATTATAGTCCACATTTAGGTCTATGATCCATTTTTACTTAACTTTGTGCATGAGGTAAGGTAAGTATTGAAGTTCATCTCTGGCTGTATGAATACCCAGTTGTTCCAGCACAGTTTGATGAAAATCATACCTTTTTCCTCACTGAGTTAACTTAGCACCTTTGTGAAAAGCCCTTGATCATCCACATGGAGGTCTATTTCTACTCTATTCTGTTCCTCTGATCTGTATATCTGCCCTTTTGCCAAAAGCACATTCTCTTGATTAGCTTTATAAGTCTTGAAATCGGGTAGTCCTTTCCAAGTTTCTCCTTTTAAAAAAATGATTTGGCTACTCTATCTCCTTTGCTTTATATATAAAATTATAAAACAGCCTGTCAAATTTTGGGGAAAAAAAAATTTGGTGGGATTCTGATTTGGATTATGTTGGACCTTGAGCTCAATGTGGGAAGAACTGACATTTTAAAAATATAAAAACTCTAGTCTATGAACTTGTTAGATATCTCTATTTACTTTTGGTCTGTAATTTTTTTCACAGCAGTGGCTTATAGTTTTTAGAATACAAATCTGGTGCTTATTTTTATATCTTTATTATTTCATTCTTTTGATACTATTGTAAATGGTACCATTTTTAACTCTTCATTGTCCAGTTGCTCATTGCTAGTATTGGTCTTTTATTCTGTGACCTTGCTAAAGGCATCTTTTAGTCTAAAGAACCTCTTGTCATGTCTCAGATCGTCTACACACCAAATCATGATTTTCCAATAAAACCATTTTACTTCTTACTCACCTGTCAGTATAGACACATGTTATTTCTTTTTATTGACTCACTTCAATGGCTGACACCGCCGGTCCACGTTAAATAGAAGCTTTTTTCCTAAAGCGGCATACTTTTAACCTTTGATCATTTAGGCCGATGCTAGGTGAACATTTTTACAGTCTCTTTTGTAATTCTTTTCTATTCCTAGTTTCCCCTGTGTATGAGTGTCGAATTTTGACAAATTCTCTTTAGGTTTGCATCAAGATATTCATGAGTTTTTCATCTACAAATAAGAGAAATTCTATTTACTCAGTTTTTAGAGTTCAGATTTTCATTTGCTTCTTTTTATAGCTGCATTCTTTTCTTCGTATGTTTGCATTTTCCTCTGTATCACTGAGCACATTCCTCACCCTGGATTGAAAGCTCTCCTTTTATTTCTGTGTCCATTTCTATGGATACCATGAATATTATGTTGTTGCATTTCTGGATTTTGTTGCTGTACTCTGAAGAGATTCGAAGTTTGTTAGGCAGATACATTACTTGATAATTACTTTGATATTTGTTTTGAATCTCTTTTAGGGCAAATCTGAGAATATTCTTTACTCTAGAGATAATGCTAATATAAAATCCACATAGGGGCTTATATGGATCCTGAGCATTCAGTGAACTTTCTCCACTAAAGATCATTAGAATTGGGCAGGGTGCAGTGATGTTCATGTCTAATATCAGCTTCTACATTGCTTGGGAGGCTGAGGTAGGAGGATCACAAGTTCAAACTCAACTTGGGCAACTTAGTGAAACTCTGTCTAAAAAAAGTAAAGGACTTGAGGAGGTAGCTAAGTGATACAATGTTTGCCTAGTGTGAATCTCTGGGTTTAATCCCCAGTACTCAAAAAAAGTTATTAGAAGTTGAGTATCTTCCAGTTCTTTCTTAGTTCTAGAAATTGTTTAACTTGCAGCTCTCCATTACGTTTGCCTGGTGGCATGGAGTTTTATCCTGTATCCACACATTTGTTAGTAGTATGAATTTAAAAGAAATCCCTATGGAGATTTTTCTTGTTTTTGTTTTTTCTTTCTGTTTATTTGCAGTACTGGGGATTGAACTCAGGACCTTGCACTTGCCAGGCTGGTGCTTATGCCATTGAGCTACATCACCAGCCTCTCCCATGGAAATTTTTCTATATATCATCAACTGCATAGTTTTTTCTCCTGCAGTTCTTTGTTCAACAGAATTCCAGCCACTCCAGCTCCTGTGACTCTTGAGTTCTGTTTCCTCTCTTGGGAACCTCTATGTTCTGCTTTTTTTTTTTTTTCCTTCTTCTACAGCAATTTAGAAAATGTCTTTAGGTAGAAAGTGAGGGAACTATAGAGCTCACTTCATTTGTTTATTTTCTGATATGGATTGAAGTCCTACACTGTTATCCAGTTACTGAAAATAGTTCATCCATATACCGTATTTGTTTAGATTTTCTGTGTTAGCAATTGACAAGAACATTTAGTACCAATTTATAAGCAAAAGTTCCCTGAGTTTCCTTATAATCTGCATCTTTACTGCACTCACAATGTAGGCAGACAATTATTTTCTTATAGCACACCAAAGAATATACTAAAATTTTAAGTTATACTGACTTTTATCATTTCTGTTGACATGACATCTGTCAAGCTGCTTGTTCCTTTCACAGGTGTGTTTGTGTTTGGCTGCTTTTAACATTCTGTCGTTGGTTTTTAGAAATATAATTAGATTGCCTTTACATGGATTTCTTTGTACATATACTGCTTGGCATTCATAGAGCTTCCTGCATCTGTGGTTACTTTCTTTATCAGTTCTGGAAAATTCTTAGGCAAGAATATTGTATCAATCCTATTTCTTCTCTTCTGGCCAGATGTTAATTGCATGTTTTCACTATTTTCCATGTTTAATGTCTAAGTGTCTTTCTCTATTTTCCATCCTTTCTTCTCTCCACACTTTAGTAGGATGTTTTCTACTGATCTGTTCAACAATTAATTCATCTCCTCTGCTGTGTCTGTTCTGCTTTTAAGCACATCTATCAAGTGTATTTTGTTGTTGTGGTTGTTTGGTTCAGATTCATTATTTTATTGTTTAAAAATAAATTCTAGTTATTCCCTGGTGAGTTTCTCTGTTTCTTTATCTGTTGACAAATCCATTTTCTTGAATGTTTACCCCAGTTAATCTCTGCTGTATATAATTTTAATATTTGGATAACCTGTGCTTTTTTGTCTACTTTTTCTTGTGAGTTTTCCTTAAGTTGGTCCTTTCTCTTGGTATGCCTGGTAATGTTTGATTAAGTGTTACAAGTGGTACCTTGAAAGCTATAGCGAGTCTACCTATTGTTCCCTTCCCTAAGACAGGTCTTAATTTTCACTTGGCAGGCCATTTGGTTAGGAACAGATCACTTTTTGCTTATCAGTTATTGAGATAATTTGAGGCTGGATCCAATTCTCCAAAGCCTTTTGTTTTGCCTTTAGTCTTAATTTTTTTTTTTTTTTTCTTTTTTCAGTGCTAGAGATTCAATTCAGGGTCTTGAGCTTGCTAGGTAAGCACTCTACCACTGAGCTACATCCCCCAGCCCATTCCTCGAAGAGCTTCACTACAATCCTGGAGTATTTACCAATGCTTTACATTTTTGACAGGGTCTAGCCTCCCATTTTTTGTCCTGCAAGCAATGCAAAGTTTCATCATTGTTTAACCGCCTAGCTGCTGTTGAGTTTCTCTTATTTGCTGTTCACCTTGTACAGCTTGAAAATGAGCAGAATGATACTTCTGTTTTTCTGAAGTTTCTTTTGCCTTAGATTTTTGTCTTTCTGATCTTGACTATCTTGATAGTACTAAAGTATGATAATTTTCTGTCTATACCTGTGCCTCTAAAATCTCAGCGATATCACTTTTGACCTTTCAACCAGTGCTGCTTGGATATTAACTAATGCTCAAAATAAAGGCAGCAGAGTGTTGGGTTCACACCGATGCTTTCTCTTCACTGAGTTAATTGTGAGACTCCCCCTACACTGGCTAATATGTATTTGGGGGCAACTTTTTAAATAGGAAGTAAAAATATCACTTATTTTCTCACCCATTTTATTAGAGGAATTTCTTTACTTTCATACCTGATAACATCCTAACTGAATATTTAAGCCCTGGATGAGGTCATTACCCTCCAAGCTCGTTAATTCGTTTTTTCTTCCATGTTCTAAAGTTTACACTCTTAAAAGTAACCTTGATTGTTTTCCTTTGTTGAAAA
Source organism: Dinomys branickii (assembly GCA_004027595.1). NCBI lineage: Eukaryota > Metazoa > Chordata > Mammalia > Rodentia > Dinomyidae > Dinomys > Dinomys branickii. The sequence goes on along the minus strand of PVLD010001715.1, from coordinate 115,978 downwards.
CTTTTTGTCTGAATTTTTCTTTATCATAGAGATGAAATTTTAACATATATATCAATATAGTCTCTTTGCATTAATCTGGTAGCAGAGTAAACCTTTTCTTTCTTTCTCTTTCTCTCTCTCTTTCCTTCTGTATTTCATTTTTTGGCAGCAACTGTGCTGTTCTTTTTTATCTTTCATATTTATTGCTTTGAAATAAAATTAATGCCAAACTTTTTTCTCATTAAAAATTAAGTCAATATTTAAAATCTTTATTGTAGATTTTAATACTCTAATACTGACTCTTTACAGTTATCCAGTTCATAGAAAGCATTCCAAGTTTTGTGCAAATATATTACAAGTGAGTGGGTAGCATACACAAATAGCATCACATGTTATTTTGCATGTTTCCAGAACAGCATCATACATGTTATTTTGCAATTAGAGCTTTTCACTTTACAGTTTATTTTTTGATATCTATTCAAGTTAGCAAATTGTTCTGGTCATCTATTGCTCTATAACAAATCACCCCAAAACTAAGCAGTTAACACAATAATGATTTACTACCTTGTCTATTTTTGTGGGTTAGGAATTCAGACCACAGTAGGGGTGGTCGGGACACAGTAGGAACGGCTTACTCCTTTCTTATGATTCTGGAGGCTTCAGCTGAGATGTCACAGCAGGGGCTAGAAGAGCTGGAGATGAGCCACACCCGCACTTTGTTTTCCTCTTTCTCTCCCTTCACAAGCCTTTCCACAAAACTAGCTTGGGCTGCTTACAGCATGGTGGCCACGGGCAGTCAGACTTCTCATGTGGTGAGCTGCAGCTCCAAAAGAAGTGTCCAAGGTACAGGAGGTAGAAGTTTCCAGTATCCCAAGTCTTATGCCTGGAAGGTTATGCAAAGCAACATCTTTATTTGTTAAGTCTTGACTATCACGTGGTTAGTCTTTTATGAAAACTCAAAGTATGAATAATTTAAAGAGCCAAATAAAAGACAGATGATAGGAAGCAGGGAGGGAAATGGGAAGGGAGATGGGAGCGTGGGGAGGAAACGGGAAGGGGATACCATAAGTATATGTGCCAATTCCCCAAGGTGAACGTGTACATTATGCAATGCAGACGTGGACTAATACAAAAATCTGTATACACACGCACACACACACATACACACACACACACACACACGTCATGGACACTGTCCAGATCTAAGGGAAAGGAAATGTAGATCTTGACTCTCAGTCAGAACAGTGCCAAACAGTCTATGGTCATCTTTCATTCACTGTAGTCAGAAACTTCCCCTCAGCCCTGAATTGCTTGCATCCTTCCATCCTGAGAGATACCCAGAAACATCTCCAGGCCCCAGAAAGTTTCACCTTCTTGTAGCATCAGTCCAGGCTTCAGGTCCTGGATCTCTTTGTCAATAGCAGGTTTTAGTGGGGGCTTCTCAGTTTGAAAATCAGTTAGCTGAAGGGACAAGTTGTGTTTTCCCTCCTGTCCCCTAAAGACCCCTGGACACCTGTGAAGTGCGGCAGCACCCCATTCAATGAGGGAGACAGTGTGAGGTGTTTTCCTGTAGCTGCCACTGGGTGCCAGCAATTCTGAAGCCCAGTTCTGCACACATCCCCAGTTCCTCACTCAGGGGCCAGTCCCGCTTCCTGAGAACGTCACCCTGTGCCGCCTGGCCTCACCACTTGGGTTCTGGTTCTGGTCCCTGAGTCATTTTCCTATTCCTATCAGAAATGGCTCATGTCTGCAGCCTGTCTTTTCCCCATAGAGGGTCAGGGAACCAGAGGTCTCCTTTCCAGTTATACTGTTTCTATCCCTTTGGGGTCCAAGCTAGTACACCTTCCCCTCATGATTCAAATGATAATCTCTCCAGTGGACAAAAACGAATGGTTTTCTGAGAGGCTGAGGCAGGAGAATTGTAATTCCAGCCCAACCTGGAAAACTTAATGCGACTGTCTTAAGATTAAAAAAAAGAAGTGTGGGGATGTAGATCAGTTCCAAGCCCTTGGGCACCACTGCTAACACCAAAATAAAAAAAATAACAATAACAATAATAATAATAATAATAAAGGCCCTGCTCAGGCCTCCTCTGTCTTAGCCTGTCTGGGGAGGCTGTCCTGAGGCTCAGGGTCTTTAAGATATTTAGCAGCCTTTCAGATAAGCCCTTAAATATGCCTGAGGTTTTAAAGGAACTCCAGCCCCATCCTTGACTTAGATTTTATCCCTGTGAGAGATTTTACCACCTGGCTTTGAAAGGTTATTTTGCCTGGAGATTTTGCCTCCACGAGAGATAGATGCGCCTCCTACCCATCGAGGCCTGGCTCTTTTCTATTTCTTCTCAGTTCTACTGGAGAAACCGAAGAGCTTCTCTTGCATTTATCTCCCTCTGCTTATCTTTGACCCTAGGCGTTGGAAAATTCAGTTAGCGGGTCTCCCCAAATCCCTGCTCAGGTGCACGGGTTCCTTAGGTTTCCTCTCCATTTTCCAGGCCAGTACCGGCACCAGCGTGGCTCACTGTTCCACCAGCATGGACTCAGGTGCCGTTTCCACCTTTCAGTGAGTCTCTTCCATGTCCTTGGTGTCCTCTCTGAGAGGCTTCTGGAGGGCCTCGCAGCTTCCCATACCATTCTCCAGGCACTTCTGTGCTTCACCCACTGCTCAGTCTCCTACCTAGTCTGCGTTACTTCCAGAGATTAAACTTTCTTCAATTTATCTCTTGAAAACTACTTTAAGACCTACAGCCAGCTGGGTATGGTGGCCCACACCTGTAATCACAGCATTCTGGGAGGCTGAGACAGGAGGATCACACATTTAAGCAAGGCCTGGACAACTTACTGAGACCCTGTCTAAAAAATTATTTTTAAAAGGGCAGGCCCAGTGGTACGCACTTGTAATCCTAGCACTCTGGGAGGCTGAGATAAGAGAACTACAGATTTTAGTCCCACTTGGGCAATTTAGCATGATCTTGTATCAAAATAAAAAAGAGCCAGAGTTGTGGCCCAGTGTGACAGCCCTGGGTTCATCCCTAGCAATGTCGATCTTTCTTTCTCTCTGTCTCTGAACAAACCTCTAGTCATAAAGTCAAGAGTGTGTGTGTTACAAAGAGTTCATTCATTCTATCTTCTATACCTTGATGGAAATCTTTACTCTCCAGCAAACGCTGACTCCAATGACTTTTTAGACTTTCAACCTATGTCTCTTCAGAATATAGCAGACCCTTCATCACCCTCTACTCTTGGCCCTATCAGGCACGTGAAATAGACACATCGAGTGATGGCAAAACAGAAGAAAAGGAAGGAGAAAGGAAGAGGCAGAGGTAGGAATGACTTTGACCATTCAGGAATGATCACTGCTGGTGAGGTGACAATTGTCCGGCAACTTACTCATTTCTTCAGATGTCTCGTTTGTGGAACTCTGAGTCCCAAAAACCAGAGGCAGGGAATAGGGCTAAGTTAAGGTCCATTTCTAGTTGTTTCTTGCAGGGCTGCTTTATTCTAGAAGGGAGAGAGCTTGCACTAAATCCTGTTACAAATGCATGATCAAGGGACGTTCTTCCATTCATCTTGTTCTATATGGACTCTCTTATTTTTTGTGTTTGAAAAAAATTATTGATGTATGTTTGTCATACATATATGTTCATTTTGGGGAGTTGGTGTGTGTACATATCCCATCTTAACCATGTTCACTTCCCCTTTCCTTCCTGTCTATGTTGATTTTTAGCCTCCAATCTGTAACTGGTAAAATATTTTACATGGAATTTTAACAGGAAAGATAATAAAAGTTGGAGCGAGGATATCAAGGCCTATGAACCTTCACTCTTTTCACTCAGGAGTCCCTAGATGGTCACAGTTGGTGGGGACAGAAGGAAACTGCCTTTGTTAAGCTCATCCAAGTCCCCTCTGTTCTCTAGCTCTTGAGGACCTTGGGCTTAGTATCCTGGGGCAAAACAATGACTTCCATATCTGTTAACCACTGATCCAGAATGACAACTGCCACCTTTTGTTAACAGCTTAGTTTAGACTGGGAATGTGTTGAGTGAACTACATGTCACCTGATCACATTCAAGCTCTCCAGCAACCTGAGAGGGTAGATATAACTGGCCCTGCTTCACACAGAAAGATGGTGAGCCTGGCAAGTGCAAGGTCCTGAGTTTGATTCCTGGTACCAAAAAATAAAAGTAAAAAAAATTTTAAAAAGATGGTGAGATTTGAAGAGGATGACCACTGAGGGTGTGGCCTAGAAGGCTGCATCTTCCTGTCCAGCTCTTCCCTTCTCGTGTTGCTTCCTGACCTCCTGGAGGAGATAGCTCTTGTCGGTCCCAGCTTCTCCACCATGCTGTTTCTGCTGACCGTGGACTGAACCACCTCAAGCTGTGAGTCTAAATAAACCCTTCCTCCTTTAAATTGGAGATGTCAGGTATTGCGTCCCAGTGTCAACCCCTGTCTTTACTGGGGAGGCACATATGTGTATGTAGCCTTGCCACAGGGTTTTAGTTATCTGAAAGGAAGACAGTTTCTTGGACAGGTGACAGGTTGGTTAGAAGTTGCAGTTTTTCATCAAAACTAAGGGCTCAGGGGGAAAGATCATAGAGACCCTGCCAACTATTCATCTGCAGTGACCTTCTTCTCTTTCATCTTTCTTTTCTTTCTTTGTTTCCTTCTTCCCTCCTTCCCTCCTTTCTTATACCCTCTGTCCTTGCTTTTTTTTTTTTTTTTTTTTTTTTTTTTTTTTTTTTTTTTTTTTTTTTTTTTCTTCTGTAGTGCTAGGGATTGAGGTCAGGGCCTTTGCACTGAGCTACATTCCCAGCCCTTTTTTATTTTGAGCCGGGGTCTCTCTAAATCACTAAGTTGCGCAGGCTGGGCTCAAACTCGAAGTCTTCCGGCTTCCCCCTCCCAGACTGCCAGGACAACAGGTATGCGTCACCAAGCCCAGCTGCCATGACATTTTATGGAAACCCTTTTTATGGGCATTACCCAACTAAGCGCATAAAACTCAACCAGTGGCTCAAGGAGGTTATGAGACAATTTGGGAAGCAGGGCCTAGACAAGAGAAGATAGTAATGTCACAGGGTAGCAAATGCCAAGTGCCAAAGGTGTGGGGCTCGCCTCATAGGCTGCCGGCACTCAGAAACTGCTCAGGCGTCAAGCCAGAGGCACAGACAGTGAGGGGACCCTGATTAACTTGTGTCCCTGGCTGGCAGCCCCAGTGCCCAAATTCTCTTGGCAGCTGAACAAGCCAGTGGAGAGGCGGTTGCTGAGCTATTGGGGTGAGGCTTATGGCGTCGTCGGCTGCTTTGTTCCTGACTGGCGTGGGAATTTTCTCAGATATCTTTTCTTTTGATTCTGGGAATTGGGGGCATCCAAGCTGGTGAGCACTCTTTCTACCACCGAGAAGGGCCAAGAAACTGGGGAGCCTGGAAAGGAGAATGCTGTGACTCGGAAAGACTAGCCCGTGCAAGGCAGGTGGGTTGTTCCTTTCTTTTCCCTTGGCTCACCTTTGGGAGGAACAGGAAGGGGCTGGCAGGTGTCGCCTGAGACTCAGCCTGATGTTTCCATTCTTTCTCGTGACTATGCAAACCTCTGTTGCACTGTGTATTGTCTGCTCCTGGGCCCATGAGAGGTCGACAGGTGGAGACCAGGAAAGGCAACTGGCGACTCTAAGTGAACTGCTGCCCTTGAGGCACCGGGCAGGGGACCCGGGGGGCCTGTTTGTGTGTAGACCTGGCCGTAGTTAGCGCCAGGGAAGCCTCAGACAGTGTGCGAGATTTCCAGCCCACACCTGTGTCAGCGCCCCCTCTCTCCCTCGCTGACCTTGGAAGGAGAAGTGTTCTTGGGGCCCAGGCAGTGGGATCAGGGCGGGTGGCACGGTCCGCAGCAGGCGCGTCCCCCTAGATGGCGCCAGGGGTGGCTCGTGGGATGTTTCTCCTTCTGCCGGTGTTGGCCGCCAGTCCCTTCACCTGGTGTTCTGCCCTTTCGCCGAGACACGCACTCAGGTGGAACTGTGGCTCTGGGGTGCGGGCACCGGGGACGCAGTAGTTAAGGCCGGTGGGCTCTCGGGCGAGTCGTCCAACGCCGAGCGGACGGCCGTTGCCGGAGTTAACGTGGGCAGCTTCTCAGGGGAGGAAAGGAAGGAGCGCCGTCTGCTCAGCTCCAGCTCGCCCCCCGCGTGTCTGCTGTGTGTGCAGCGCGTGTGCGTGTGCGTGTGCGTGTGTGTGTGTGTGTGTGTGTGTGTGCGCGAGTGTGAGCGCGCGCGCGCCGGGGCGTTCCTCAGGTTGCGCTGCCTGGAAACCGAGGGAGCCATTGGCGACGCGGAGGGTGGGGGTGGGGGCTCCCGACCCTCGCTGAAGCCGGGGCGCCGGCCGCACAGCCCGAAGCCCGGCTCCGCACGCGCGCCTCGGCAGAGCGCGCTCGGTGCCGCCGGCGGCCGCAGAGGCCCCGGGGAGGAGCCGGGCGGGAGGAGGCCCGAGCTGCATGGAGTTTCTAGGGCGCGCAACTCCGGCGGGGCCTCGGCCACTAGGCTGCGGGGCGCAGCGAGGCGGCCGCGCACATGGGCTGAGCCCGCGCGGCCGGCGGGAGCGGGAGGGGTAGAGCGGCGCCGGTGCAGGGAGCGCAGGGGTGCGGGGCGCACGTCCCCAAACGGGAGCCGAGGACAAGGACAGGGCGGAGCGCGCTCGGCTCGCGCTCCTTGCCGACGAGGGGCTCGCGCCGGCCGGCGCGCGCGTAGGGGGAGCGGCCCGGGGGCGCCGTGGGAGCCCGCGGCGGCTGCAGCGAGGATGCGGGGACGCGGCCGCCGGCTGAGGGTGTGAGCGCCAGGCTGAGCGCCGCCCGCCCGGCGCCTCCATCGCGCGCCAGCCCCCGCCCCCGTGCGGGCCTCGGACGAAGCCCCCCGGCGCCGCGCGGAGGCGCCCGGGCCCGGAGAGGTGAGTGGCGCCGCCGCGCGCTCGCTCCTGCCCCGCGTCCTCGCCCCGCTGCGCGGCGCCTGAGCCCCAGCGCTGGGGCGGCCCCCGTCCCGGAGTGCGCGGGCGAGCGGCCGGCAGCGCCTCCCGTACCTGTTGGCGCCGGCACCCCGCACCCACCTGGGAGGGCTGGGGACCCCCGGAGCCCCCTTGCCTGCTTCCCCTTTCTGGGGAAGGGCTGCGGCTTCCTCGAGTGTCCCGGGACTCTGTGGCCAGGAGGCTGAGCCCCGGGTGCGGGTGGCCGCCAGGTTGTGCGCCCCCGGCCGCGGGCAGCGGGAAGGGAAGCGACAGGGACCTGGGGAGCCGCGCCGCAGCCCAGGTGGGAGATCCGGCGGCTTCCAGGTCTGCCGGGAGCTGGCGGCATGGCGAGCGGGGGAGGCAGGGTTCCCTCCATCTCCGGTCGCCCGGTCGCTCGCTGCTACCCGCTACCCGCTCCAGCTCCGCCCGCCCCGGGGCGCACGGGGTAACCCAAGGCCTCGGCATTCCTGTTTGGACTTAGTTCCTGGGCTCCGCTAAGCGGCTGGATGGGTAGGGTGCCCGGGCAGGGGTCAGGCGCCAGGCCGGGGTGGGTGGGTGGGCGGGCACCCGCTCTCCATGGCAGGCTGGATTTTGGCGGGTGCCCAGCCTCCTGGACCAACGCGACGGGGAGTGAACTTCTCAGACTTGGCCTGAGGGCGCCTAGGCAGCAGCAGGTAGTTCTGGGTCGGCCTGGGGCTCAGGTAAGCGGAGGCCGCCTCACAGCAGCGGGCAGGTGGTGCGGGGCGCACACGGAGGGAGGCGGCTCGCCTCCAGGTTGCCCGCCACGTGCGCCTGCGGCTGCCACCCCCTGCATGATTTCCAGCTGTTCATTTCTCTCGGAAGGAAAGCGCTTTCCCTCATTTGTGCCCCAGCCATTAGCTCAGGTGAAGGGGCGGCTGCAGTTCCTAGGGTGCCAAGATTGGGGCGCCATCCCCAGGCCCTGAGCCTATTTTTCGAAGGAAAAAATAAAGCAGACTTTTCTGGGCTTAGAGAACAGCAGAGCAGCGTGGGCTATGGAGTCTGATTAGGGGTGAGGCTGCCTGCATTTCAAAGTGGCCCGATGCGGTGACCTTCCCTGGAAAGAGTAGGTGGATTTCTGCCCCGTGTGTGTTACTGCATTTGCGCATTCCTAACTTCTGTCCTGCATCTTTACCTGCCGACTTTCAGTCGTGGGGATAAACTATTTTCCCATCCAGACAGGCATCAGAGCTTTGGACAGGGTTGTAAAGCCGCAGGGTGTGAAATTGTCTTGAGGCTGGAGCAGGACATGTCTGTTCACAGTAGCACGCTCCAGTTTTCCTCTTGGCTTGCTGTTGTCGTTGGTGGTTTTCATTTCCTTTTTGTGGGGTGGGAGGAGGGGTCCGGGGATGAAGAATGTGGATCCGCTGTTGTTGTTTTGAGCTTTGTGCATACCAGGCAAGTGCTTTACCCAGCCGCATCCGCAGGGCCTGCAGTGGAGTTTTGTTTGCTACCTGTGATGGGGAGGTGTGGGCTGAAGGCTGGGCGCCTGGGCTTGCAGCTCCGTGTCTTGCTCCATTTAGGATCCATTCTTGGGTTCCAGGAGCTGCACAACTTTACAGTTGTGCCCCAGGTGGGTCGGTGGGGTCCCCAAGATAACCCCTGCTGGAGGCCCAACCTCCTTTCTGGCCTTGCTGTGCCCTTGGGGGTTTTCCTGGCAGTAGCTTGGCAAAGAGAGGCTGTGTTTCCTGAGAGGCTTGTTCTGAAGTTGTTTATTGGGTGTATCCAGGTGGAGTAATGAGAACTAAACTCTTCGGAAATCCAATCCTTTGGACACTTAGTGGAAGAGAGCAAAATCCTCTTTGAACTGTTCACCAAGATGTCACCTTTCCTTGAACTCTGCCAGTTAACTCTTGCTGTAACCAGGCCTTCAGTGAGGAGGCAGGATAAGGACTTGTTAGAATGAAACTCATTTATTTCAGCCGGTTCCCTCGAGAAAGTGCTGGGCAAGACTTCACTGGGACGCAGACTATTTGCTCCGTAAGGGGTGAAGGGGGACACGGGACGGGGTGGGGTGTGAGCGGCAGCTAGTCTTTGTTGAGTTTAACATTTATGTCCTGGCTAGGAGGCGTTTGATGAGGGCTTAAATATTGGGCAGGCTTGGGGCTCGGTTTAGGAGTCCTTTACCATAGCGAGTGGGCTTGGGAGGGGCCTGTGTTCCAAGGTCCCTGTCCCTGAGCCTGCCTGGGACTGCGTGGTGCCCTTACCAGACCACTTGGGGCTGAGCCTCTGTAGTGTTAGCTGGGTGGCAGAAGGGGGCGCTAGTTCTCACGATGAGGAAATTATGGCTCCGATAAACTTTGGCCCTTTGAAGGCTCTGAAGACCTTAATTCAGATCTCTGAGACTCAGCTTGCACACATTTGAGCTCATGCCGCCCTTGTTTTTCACGCTGGGCAAGTGAAGTGAAGGGAAGCTCGTGACCTTAGGATTGCAGACCTGGGGTATGCTTTGATTCCAAGAAGCTAAGCTTTCTGATTTTGCAGCTAGGCCACTTTGCACACTGCTTGCTTGTAATATGAAAAGGGTTTTAGCAGGGCATAGTGGCGCACACCTGTAATCATGGCTCCCCTGAGGCTGAGGCGGGAGGATCGCAAGTTCAAGCCCAGCCTGGGCACAACTTAGCAACTTAGTGAGACCCAGTCTCAAAATAAAAAAAGTTAAAAAGCCCTCAGTGCGAAGGCCCTGGGTTTCATCCTCAGTCATGTGCACACACAGACACTCACACTCATACATGCATGTACAAACCCACGGTTGTAGTGATCTTTGACCTGCAGTATGGTGCAGGTGCCTGGGGAGGAGGCAGAACTTCATGCCAAAGCCCTTGCCCTGTCCCTGTGCCCTCCCTGGAGCCCAGGGTAGATCTGAGCCTGGGTGGACTGCCGGCTTCCCCAGCAATGTTTGTTGTTATTATTCGCAGTTCCTTAGCTGTAGCAATGTTTGTCTGGAATGGGTGGCAGTTTACCCTTCACTCAAGGCTTGAGCAAAGGTAGTCAGAGGGTTTGAAATGTGTGATCCTGACTGAGAACCAACAGGCAGAGTGAACAGGAGTAGCCTCGGCGCTGCTAAAACACTGTGAGCCCCAACTCCAAGCCATGAAACCATTGTTCAAGATTGGCAGGGTGCTGGCTGCTCCTGCAGAACCGTTTGAGGATAATTCTGACTGTGGTTAGAAAGGAGGGGAATGAGCATACAATTGTTGCATCTAGCCTGGGGTTTTCGAAGTGAATTATGTTTTTCATCATTTAACACCTAACCGAAATGTATTTGGTGCCTGTTGTGAGGGTCAGGTAGAGAAGCGGGTGAGGCATTGCCTATTGTGGAAGGATTCACAGATTATTTGGAAGGCAGACCCAGTGTGAGGGACTCACATCTGTGCGCAGACAGTGAAGTGGCTAGGGGAAGACGGAGAGGCTGGGCTGAGTGTAAGGGGTGACCCGGAAGTCGTCGTGCTCCGAGGCAGAGGAGGGATGGGCAGAGGTCAGAAGCACATGAAAAGGACAGGAAGCAGCTGGTAGCTTGGATGCTTAACAGTTGGGACAGGAGAAAGGAGGGAAGAACTGGAGTGTTTGTCCAACACCTGGGGCTCTGCATTTCTCTGCTAGGGGAGCAGTGTTGTGGTCGCATGTGGTGGTGAGAGGCCAGGGGCATGGCTACCAGTGAGGCCACTAGGATGAAGAGCTGGCAGGCATGAGTGGGCCATGTGTGGGAGCGTGGGGATGACGATGTTCGGCTAGCATTTAGAGGAACTGTCCATTGGGGTCCCAGGGCTGCAAATGCCAGGAGCTAAGCCTGCTTAATAACTAAAACAAAGAAGAAAATGGATTGCAAGTATCGGTGGAGAGCTGGGCGTGGTGGTGCACACCTGCAATGCTAGTACTCAGGAGGCCGAGGCAGGAGGATCGCTGCAAGTGCAAGGTCTGCCTGGGCTACACAGTGAGTTCAAGGCCAACTTGTACTACACAGTGAGACCCTGTCTCAGAACAAAGAAACAAACAAACCTGCTCACAGGGCAGAGGTGTGCTGAGAGTCAGGTGTGCAGCAGATAGGAATTAATTAGCCAGCCACGGGATCTAGGTGGCAGGGTCTGCCTGTGGTCTCTTCCAGGAGATGTTGTGGAGGTAAATGTTGTCCAAGCTTTTTGTTGTTGTTGTTAGTTTGTTTTTTTGCATTGGTTGACGATGGTTGGGTTATTTTGCATTCACAATGCTGATTAATATGGGTTAGGGTCCCTGTGTCTACAGGTGGTTTTCTGAAAGGTCATTGGGAGTAGGAAGAGTGTTTTCTGGGACTATTCTGCTAAGAGATGGTGACCCTGATGTTGGGCATGTCATCCTCAGAAGGAACATTGGCAGGACTTAGTACTGGTGTGGGAGCAGGTGACAGGGAAGGATGAGGTGTGACCAGTGGGTTTCTGGTTTAGGACAAAAGAACTGGTTGTTTTTTCCCACCAGCAGGGCTGTGGGCAGTGCCTCAGGATCAGGCTGTAGGAGAAGGTGGCGACCTATTTTAAAAAGTCTCATTAAGGGGCCACGCTGCCCTGAGGGAGGCCTGGGAAAGTAGGTTGCTTTATGTCATGGCCCACAAATCTGGATAACTCTGAGAACATGTCCATTCACCAGCCTGTGTGTCCTGAGTTTAAATCCTGGGGAAAATAGTGAGTTAGGCTGAGGTGCTACTCACATACTTCCGAGGTGTAAGACATAAAGGAGCACAGTACTGAAATAAAATGAATGACAAGATGTAATTGAGTAGCGCGGGCCGTTTCAGATGGGGTAGGCAAGGAAAAGCTCAGCAAGGCGCTGTATTTGGGGTGACACCGGAATGACATCAAGGGAGAATCTGAGGGCAACTTGGGAAGAAATTTTAGGTGAGGGGAACACAGTGTGAAGAGTCTGAGGCTGGAAGAGCTGGCCGCATTGGAGGAGGAAGGAGGGACTGGCGTAGCAGGCGTGTTCCGGCAGGCAGGAGTTAGCGCTCATGGTGACCCAGTGCAGTTTGGGTCTGCTGCTGCGTCTCATAGCAGCCTTGGAGGGTTTTAAACAGGTTTGTGACGTGATTCTCATTTATAGTTTCTAAAGAGCTTCTGGCAGCCATGCCTTCTGTAGGCACGTCTTTGGTATAAAGTAAGTCTTTATTCCTCGGAGTGTAAAATGAAATGCTGTGTTTAAAAGTGACAGATGGGGAGACAGTGTTTTGCTGACCTTAATTTAGTGATTTCTAGCGAACCACTGAAATGCGAGTGTAGATACAATTGCATTCATGGTGTGAGTGCAGTTTTGTTTAAAAAGATGGTGTGGGCGAACAACCAGGAAACAGTGGGCCAAAGAGTGATCACAAGGGTGGCTTAGAGGGGTTGAAGGCATTGTGGATGATTTTTACCTTTTGAAAATGAACACGCATTTCTTTTATAATTGCAAGAAATTTATTTTAAAGTATAGATACCGATGATCGCACATGCCTTGAGGGGTGTGTGTGACAGTATTATCTACTAGACAGTTTTACCTACCATTTTATTTCTGAAATTTTAATGTAAAAAACACGGAATCTTGACTGGGATCAAAGAGGGGATGGTTTTTGGTTTTCTTTTTGCACCAGCTGTCCAATGTGTTGCTCTTGTTTTATGCTTAAGAAATATTTTTGGTTATGAAAGCAAACACTCTTTTTTTTTTTTTTAAAAGAAATAAGGCAATGTAGAAATGTTACATAAAAAAGGAAAGCACCTCTTTGAACTCTTATTGCCCAGATCACTAACATTTCAGGTATAGATATTGTTTGATTCTTTTCTATGCATTTAAAATATATGCATCTAAGCCAGGCCTAGTGGCACATACCTGTTATCCCGGCACTTGGGAGGCTGAGGCAGGAAGATCTCCGTGAGTTCAAGCCCAGCTTGGGCTGCAGAGTGAGACCCTGTCTCTCTCTCTCTCTCTCTCTCTCTCTCTCTCTCTCTATATATATATATATATATATTTGAATTTAGGAGATTGCCATAATGAGGTATCTTACCTCCAAACTACTCTCCAAAATTTCTTCCTGTAGACCTTGAAACTTGCATGACTCTTCCCCTGCTTGAAACAAATTTTTAGGAAGCTTGAACTGTAACTTACCTAGAAGAAATGGAACCTTGCCATTTTAGTATTCAGAGTGTTTACTGAAAGCATAATTTATACTTATAAAGAATAGGGCAATTAAAAATTCATTAAAAACTCATCTCCGAACATTAAATGTTATTGTTTTAGTACTGGATCCCAAAAGTTTGTATCGCAGTAACAAATCACTTGCACTTTTTTATGAAGGAAAGTTAAGCAATATGAAAACTTGCAAGTACAGATGAGCTAGCTAAGCTAATTATATTGGTGACATATTTATTACAAGAGAATATTATCCTTTGAAAACAGGACAGTAAAAATATTAAAAAAGTGTTACTCAGAGGCACCGATGTGTTTAGGCAGAGCTGTGTGTTTGCGTAGACCACAGTCTGTTCTGTGGTTTTATCATACAGACTGGGTTTGATGGTGTAAGTGTCAGGAATTAGCTGCCAGCAACTCAGTGCTGGATCAGAGTCTTAGTCTGCAATTCAGCAGAATTACTCCTTTCCCATTATTACTTGAATTAAACACATGCTTTCTTGGTGAAAGGAAGAGGGAATGCAAGAAGATAATGGCTCTTTACAGTGCAACTTCAGGGCCAGTGGGGTTCTTGGTTATCTCAGGTTCATGGAGAAAAATGAGGGCCACAGAGATTAAATGGCATGAATTTGGTCAAGGAAGGTGCATTCCCTCCCCAGCACCCTTTGCCCTATACTCAGTTGTGGCTCTGTGTTATTAGAAACTGCATTTATTTTTATTAAACTCAAGAATGAGGGAAGCACTCTGAATCTGATGAAAAAATGGGAGGGCTCAGAGCCGTTCATTCATTCTGCAGAGTGTAATCTGTCTGTGTACTGATAACAGGCTTAATTACTGTGTAAACATTTTTATAGTCTGGTAAGAAAATCTCAAACATCTGTACTGCACTTGATGTAGCAGTTCAGCCTCCAGCATCCCTCCTGCTCGCTCGGCAAACCGCTTGCTCTGTTTTTAAATCTGATCTGTGGTTGATGATTCATTTTGTACATGTACGCTTAAGCAACACGTTCCATATCTAGCAGGAAGGGATACATGATAATAGCATACAGGCAGAGTGCTTACTATGTGTCAGGAACTTTTTGGCTGCTCGGATTTGTCCCATTTTACCAGGGAAGAAACCTAGAGGGCGCAAGGTTCATCAACTTGCCCAGGGTCAGGGTCAGCACTTGGTGGATAGAAATCTACATAGTCTCCATCCAGAAGTATGTGAATCATGAGCTAAAAGCTTTATCCTCCCTGTGCCTCTTAAAGACAAGCAAACTTTCTGCAAGGAAGATCTGGATCTGGGTTTGTGAAGTCAGCTTCAGTAGTTAGATAACTTTCATTTGGGCGGACTCAACGGGGGAGAGCTGCGGAGCTCTTGCTGTCAGCCCTGCATTTTCAAGCTTGTTTGGTGGGTTACTTCCCATGGAGGTCATTTGATGGCAGCCAGTCAGGGGCAGGTGTCTACCCTCAACTGAGGTTGGTGATTTCTGTTCCCACCAAGACTCAACCCTCAAGTCAGTTGTATGGATACCGCCCTGTTCCTGAGCTGGTAGATTTAAGCACTGCTGGCTTCCAGTATGGCTCCTGTGAGATCTTTGAATAAATACTGAAATTCTCTAATACTCAACATAAGTGCTTCTATGCAGCTTTCAAAAACCCAGCTTAGAACCCACTCAAAGGGTAGTAGACAACCGAAAGACTTTCATAATTAAAAAGGAGAGGAAATGTTGCTGCAGGGTTCTGTCAGTGGTTCCTCACTCACAGATGTTATTGTTAGCCTTAAACTTATGAGTTATGATGTTGTCTGACTCAGAATGCTGCACAGCAGAGGGGACAGAAGTTGGGAGAACTTGTCCTGGACTTGGCTGACTCCCTACAGTTCTGGCCTCTGGCCTGGAGAGACTCCTGTGGACAGGTGTTGCTGAAGAACAAAGTTCTGTCCTCTGACTGGGATTGCTGCAGTTGGAGGGGCGGTGGGGTGGGTGTGCTAGTGCAGCCAGCTGATGGGGTACAGCTAGCTTTCCCTAGGAGTGGCCCGACCTGTCCAAGAGGAGTTTGGAGGCTAGCAGGGATAACAGGAAGTGGAATGCAAGAGGCAAGTGCTGATTTGGGACAGTGATTGCATTATAAATGAGAGCTCCAAGGGAGAGGATGCCCCTGCTCTGTGGTCTTGGGAAAGGATGCTGGACGTGGTGCTTAGGGTACAGTAGTCCAGGCCTCTCAGAGGGAGGTCGCTCATCCCTGCATCTGAGCGCTGGAATCTGAAGCAGAGGTTTTAGTTCAGTGGCTTTTGAACTTGACTGCACATTAGAACTCTCTAGGGAGCCTTCAAAGAGTTCCAGTTGCCCAGCTGCATCCCAGCCCAGTGACAGCAGTGTCTCCCCGGGTGGGTGGGGGAGGAGACCCCAGCGTTGAGAACCGGGGCTCTAGGACAGTGTTTTGTAAAGGATAAGTCACAGATCAGTTAGGGATCTTGTTACACTGTGAATTCTGATCATCGCATCAGAACAGGAGCAGGTTGCAGTCCTTTTCTTCTCTCCCTCCCTCCCTCCCTCCCTCCCTCCCTTCCTCCCGTCTTTCCATTCTTTCTCAGGATGTTGTGGTTACTGACAATGTCCAGGTGTGGCCGTTGTCGGGTGAGGAGCTACACTGGGAGTACCAAGGTGCTGCTTAGGAGAAATCTTTTCCTGGTATCCTTAGTTCACCCGAAGGGTTTCTGGGATCTCCGCTGCTACATGAGATTACTGGTGTCTTATGGGCAAGGACCAAACCTTCCCTACCTCAGGGGCCAAGGGGATTCACTGCAAAGGCCCAGAGCGCATTCTAGGCCCCCTCTAAAGTTGCTGCAGGCACCAGCCATCAGGAAGAAATATTTCTCCTTCAGGACTCAGTTCATTCTTGTTTCTGGTCAGGGTTTATAGTCAGAATCAGGCTTCAAGAGCTCACAGGGACTTAGCAATTAATGTAGCCTGAGCCACTTGGTATTTTTAGTGGAGAAAACTGAGACCTAAAGTAATTTGTTTGGAGTCCAGATCATCAGGACAGGGTTGCTGTGGCTTGGAGACCAGGACAGATGTGGCAGGGTGAAGTCTGGAGAAACGCCACCCCATGCTGCTCTGGGTGCAGGGGAATCAGGAGACAGAGCCATCCTGAAAGACTCATGTTAACAGCACCTGTGCATTGGTTAATTACACCTGTGATTTTCCATCCCCTCCGTCCCTCCCTCCCTCCATCCCACCAATGTTAGTCAACTCCACAGAAGTGTGATGCAGTTATTTCTTCTGTGCTTGGAGCTGGGGCTGTGCCAGATGTTCGGCAGCCTGTGACCAGGTGGGATGCCAATGCAGGCTGCCCTACTTCATGCACAATAATTGCATTTACAATTTGCACCTGAAACATTTTCTCCTGTTGTCGAAACAAATAAAGAAAATTCAAGACGTACATGTTTCTGGGCTCGGTGGCAAATATGTTAAACCTGTTGTAAGAATAGTACATAATTGATGTGCCTGGCATTTATCACCCAGCCATGACGTGCTCAGCCCATGATGACTAATAAATTGTACTTCGTTAGATTCTTTCTTCCCCCTACTTTTAAAACTCAGGGCACCTGTTTCAGCATATCAGCGTTGACAGGGACATTTTCTTGCACATTTCTTTATGCTTTGTAAAGTGACAAGAGATGAAGCCATTGAGTGTGACCCCAGGGACTCAGTAGACAGGGCCCATGTTTTTTCCTGGAAGGGGAAGTCTTTAAGGAGACTAGAGAAGCCTTGGGGGGGGCATGAAAGTTAGCACAAAGACTAAGGTAGTATAATTATAGCTAATGGTTATATAAGTAGTCTTGGTTTTGTAATTCACATATGTTAACTCATTTAATTCTTTTATCAAGCCGGTGAGGCAGATACTGTGGTCCTCCATGTTTTTACAGATGAGGATACAAAATTACAGAGTGGTATAAAACAGTAGTGTCACCTTATTCTTGGGGGATATGATCAAAGACCCCCCGAGTTGATACCTGAAGTAGCAGATGGTATTGAGCCCTGTATACCTTGTATGTTCTTCTTTATACATATGCCATGATCCAGTTTAATGAACACATTAGGCACATTAAGAGATTAACAATAATAGCTGATAATAAAATAGAACAATGTTAACACTTGGAGCACATTTTCTGTTCATGTCTTCCATCCACAAATTTACTGCTTTTCCCACTGTAATGAAATGCTTATCCTTCACTGTGGCCATAACTTTTGTGGTTTGAGGTAAAATAATACAGCAGGTGCAAATTTCTTTCTTTCACACTTGCATGGATAGGAGATTTATTTTTACCCTACATCTCAAAAATCTTGCCATCTGATTTTTGTTTTTTGCTTATTAAGCTGATAATGTGTACCTTATCACTTGGCGGAAGCACTTTATGCTATATCCTAATTAATCGCCAGGGTCACTACTCTCGTGCTTTGGTGCTGTGATTAAGTAAAAAAAGGGTCAGTGGGACACAGGCACTCTGATGCCACAAGAGTTGATCTGCAACCCCAGAAGCTCACTAAGTGACTAAGTGGGGGGGTAGCATATACAGTGTGGATACGGTGGGCCAAGTCGGATGACTGTCATCTGGGCAGGATGGAGTGGGAGGGTTCAAGAGTTCATCAAGCTGTTTAGAGTGGTGTGCAATTTAAAATGTATGAATTATTTATTTCTGGAATTTTCCACATAATATTTTGCACAGAAGTTGGCCACAGTTAATTGAAAGTGCAGAAAGCAAAACTTTGGATAAGGGAAAACTGCTTACTTTGCTGAAAGTCCCACCACTGATGGGTAGTCATTTGACTTTAGAAGTTATGCGTTAGCCTTTGGGGCCAACCTACCTCTGTAACCCTAACTGCTGCAGAGGTGGACAGTCTGCAGGTACTTCCGCAGGATGTTTTTGGGCGAGCAAGGTATTGAGGACTGAATGTAGGGCCTTTGGATTGAGCTGCCTCCCCAACTCTTTATTTTCTATTTTGACAGGGCCTAAGTTATTAAGTTACTCAGGCTGGGGTCAAACTTAGGACCTTCCTGCCCTGGCTTCTCAGAGTGCTGGGATTACAGGTGTGTGCCACCCCAGGACATTGTAACTCTCTCTAACTTAGCCTTGGAAAACCCGGGCAGCTTCATGTGAGTGTGTGCACCCTTGTACCACGGGGTTGGGCCTTTCCTAGGTCCTTAACCTATGTTCTTCTAGTTCTCCACAGAGGTACCTGTTGACGGCCCACCTCTGGGATCACCCTGTTCATGGCAAAGAAGAAGATCCACAGCAGGTTGGCGAGATTGCAGTGCCACTCTTGGTGACTGCATATGGTCTGCCTGCAGATATCCGGCAGATGTCATCACCTTCTCGTATTGTCTGCCCACTAGACCCTTTCCCTCCTACACTGGGCACCCACTGGCCTGTGTGTGCCTAGGTTCTCAGCAGTGGCTTTGCCTTGCTTGGAGTCTTGGCCTCAGTCTTACAGACTAGTTACTGCTGCATCTGGAGGACAGGTACATCTCTTAGACTTGCCCTCACTTCAGTTTTGACTCTCTGGACTGGGTTTCCGGGGACCAGACTGTGCCATGATGAACTGCATTAGGTCGTGATTGCTGCACTCCTTTGCCGAGTAGTAGGTGGGAGCTTCCTGCCTTGGTCGTTTTTTCTGCCTGCCTGGAGTTGCTGTCCGACTCTGCTGGTGTGACCCATTCTTCTGTGGATGGGCAGACTTCTGTAAAGGACCTGAGAATCACTTGGGATGCTTGGGATCAGAAGTGTTCCCATTTTACAATTTTGGTATATACATACCTAGCTCTCTTATGGATACAACGCAAGTCTAAACACAAAACTCATCCAGGCTCGTGTGTTCCTTATGCACGTAACCTGAAGGTAATTTTATAAAGTGTTTTTAATGTGCCTGTGTTTACACTTTTACCTGTTACGTGAAGTCAAATGTGCAGTTTTCCACTTTTGGTTTACGGTTGGGCCTGGAAAAGTTTCCGATTTTGGAGCATCTTAGATTTGGGATTGATGAGGTAGCCACCGGTGCAGGTAAACATTCCAGGCTTTGTAGGTTATTCAGAGCCTGTTGTAACGGCCGAACTCTGCTGTCATGGCACGAAGACGGCCACTGTCTCTCTGTCTTGACGTGGTTTTCCCTGCTTCTGTCAAATCTCCCATAGCTTTTCTGTCCTGTGTTTCCCTCCCCTCTCACTAGCTGTTGCTCCTGAAGTTCATTTTTGGTCTCTTCCTGTTCATGCTCAGCCTAGTTTCTCCCTTGGAACAGTCTCCTTTCCCTGCGTCCTTGTCCCTTGTGCTGTTAAATCTTATCAGTTGTAAAGCTGCACACAGGAGCTCCAAACTGAGCCGGGCCCATGCAGAAAAAAGGATTTCCTTCCGCCAGTCACAGGTACTGAGGAAGAGCCTTGCTGTCCATTTCTGGCCCCTCACTCCCCCAGGTGTGATTGGTAGGTCAGTACTATTGTTTGGCACCAATGTGTAGACTTCTGCCACTGCTGTTGCTCCGTCTGGACTCTAGCCAGCTCCTAGTAGCTTTCCCTTCCTCCTACTTTGACTTTCCTGAACCTACCTCACACCCCTGCTGCCAGGAGCATGCTCAGAAAGCACAGGGTGGGCTGTGCCACTCTCTTGCTAGAAACTTTCATTTGCATCCCACCGAGGGTCATATTTCAACTCAGTGGGAGCTTTGGTTTGGCCTTCGGGTCATTGTATCTACTTCTGTCAGCTTTAAGTTATATGAGTGGAAGATCTCTGTGCCTTTGCCTGTGCAGCTGAGAAGCCCCTTGTCATGTAAGGGCAAGATTGACTCTGACCTTCCCCATGAGGTGTCCTGTGACTCCCTGTTGAAGTTCCTGTCTCCTCACTCTCAGATGGTGTAATACCCACCTGTACATCAACGCTGCTGCTGATTGGCTTGTGCCAGGTATCCCATCTACAGTCGGGGAAATGTAAAATTAAAAGGATTCTAGAAGGCATCTCTTCCAGTGAGGAAATGGAGCCGCTACGAGCTAACCTCAATTTGTGTATCTCTTTCCTCTCGTGAACTGCAGGGTAGGGGTGTCCGTGTAGCTATGTCTGTGTGTTTCTCGCGCAGTTGTTGATACGGTGCTTTGTCTTTTAGACATGTTGAGAGATGTTCTTTAATTCAGTTGGAGGATGCTACCATGGGGATCTTGCTGTACCTTTGGCCCTTGGTGATGATCAGAAATGATCATGAATGGAAGGAACAAACCTGTACTGGTGTGTAACATGCTTCTCCTGCCAGTATTCCCGGTCCTCTCTGTGATGTATGCTCTAATACAAAATGGAGATAATCATTCAGATACTTCTTTCACAGGGCAGGTGGGGTGGCAGGGGAGGAATGGAAGTGTGTTAAATGAACGGCTTCTTTCAGAACCTTGAATTCTTTGCAGAAGAAGCAGGAGAGGAAACAAAATAAAATCAAGGTGTTTCTTAAAAGGAGCCCATTAAGACAATCTGAGCAGATGAACAAGGCAGTCATTATCGGCATGGAAATCAAATCATTCACTCTGGGGTCCTTTGAGACAGGAACTCCCCTTGTGAATTGAGTGAAATTTTCAGGTCATCAGGTTATTGATGGAGGTGGGGGCAGAGAAAAGGCTCAGTATAAGCTGTCACAGAAGCGCAATCAGAAATTGTAGCAAGTGGGTCATGCATTCCAATGCAAATCACGGGGAAATAGAATTTGGTCTGTTGCAGAGTTGAATATTTTTCTGAAAGGGTGTAGTAGTTTAACATTCTTTTTTCCTGCTTTGTCAATAAATGCGTATTGTCACTTTTTCCCCCTCCTCAAAGTTCTCTGGATCCTCCGTGCTGACCAGAGCCAGCAGCTTTGACTTTCGTGGTCCTTACAGCTGGTAACTCTGGGAGGACCGTTCAGTCCTTTCCTCCTAGAAAGGCTGGAAATAATGCCCTGCTTTCCTGTCCATCAGCCTCTGTCTCTCTTTTCCTCCCAGCTCAAAGCTTGCCTGGCCTGCGGTCGTAGCTCTGTCCCCAGTGTCTGCCACTTGCCCATCCTGTCCTGACAGGTGCTGGCTATGGCCAGCTCCCTGGTGGAACCAGCCAGGGCGAACGGATTTGCGAGAACAATTGTAGCGCGGAATTGCCAGGTTAGATCCATAGAGCCTTCGCTGTGGAAATGTGCAGGAACGAGTCCTGTGGGATGCAGGGTTCAGAGATTCATCAACCCACCAGAGGTTTCCCCTGCAGGAAGCTGCTGGCCTCTGGTCTTTTCTTTCTTACATCAGAATGTTCTCTTAGGTGCATAAGTAAAAGACTTGTGCTTTAACTTTAAAAAATAAGCAAATAGGAGAAAATAAAATCTACTCTTAAGAGGTCACCATGGAGAACAGTTTGGCAATAAAATCTCCCACTTCGAATATGTTTGCATGTGTCATGGGTCTTTCTTCTGTATTTCTCTCTGGTTGTTGGAAGGGGGTTGTAGTGTGAATATTTGTTGTGTAACCTGCTTTTTCACTTAATAGACGGTGAATGTCTCTCTGTGTTGTTACCTATTCGCCTGACTCATTGATTTTAGAAAATGCGTTATAGTTCACAGACAGGTGCATCATCAGTGCTTTGTATTTATTTATTGGTATGGAGATTGAACCCAGGGCCTCCCACATGCCAACTCTACCCCCGAGCTACAGCCTCAGCTCTCCATGTGTTATTTTTGAGTTTACTTTTGAAAAAATATCGTATGCATGCAGTTATTTTTCTAAGGATAAACTCTGAGAGCTAGAATTATCAAGTTAAGGATTTGGACACTTTTCTTTCAAGAATTTTCCCAGTCCCACTTCAGCAGCGATGTATGTGAGGGCTTGGTTCCACCAAATGCACTATGTGTATAATTATCATTATTATTTTTATGAACTTTGATAGCTGAAATGGTTTGGATTGTTGTTTTAGCTTGGATTTCTGGGGTTATAAACAAGCACACACACTATGCATTGGTTTTTTATGTACTTATTGGCCATTTGATGTTTTTCCTTGGCGAATTGTATATTGATTTCTTATGTCTAGTTTTTATTGACTTTTAAAAATAATTGCGAGAACTCTAGTAGAAAAGATAGAAACCTTTGTGTATTACATGTTGCAGTTTTTCCAACTTTTCTCTTTATCCTTTAATTTCTTTTATATTACTTTTAATTTAGCATTTAAAAAATCTCTAAATAAATATTTTATATTCTCCTTTTAAATATTTAAATTTTTGAGCCATGCTTAGAAAATTCTCCCTCACTCTCAAGATCACATAAAATATCTGCCTTTATTTTCTTTTTAAAAATGTTTAAAAAGCTTGTGTGTTTTATTAATGTCATGCATTGCATATAGCTTAAAAATTGAGTAACAGTGAGTGATTTCTAACACAGAGTGGTTGTCATTTGCTGTCCCAGGAGCCGGCAGGAGTCAGGGATATGCATAGCTGCTGGGGTTCAGTTGGGATCAGAACTGGGACGCACCGAGGGCCCTTCTGTCTGTGCACAGATGGGTCCCCTAGTCCCTGTCCTCAGCAGGCACCTCTGCACACCCTGTACTGGCCCGGTGTGCCCTCTCCCTCATTTCTGCGGAGGCTGATGTGCAGGCTTGGGGGTCACAGCCCACAGGAGCAGCGTGCTGGTTTTGTGGGTGAGGCATAGGGCTCTGTCTGCCCTGCCCTGGCCTCCGGGGGTGTTGGTAGTTCCCGTGTCCCCGTGTGTGTCTCTCTGGATCTGCAGCCCATTGTCGGGCTCCTCCCTTATAGACCCACACATTCGTCACAGCCTGTGCTCACTACTCCCTTCCCAGATGACTTTCCCTCTGCCTTCAAAATGTCCGCTTCTTCCTGTTTGTCCTTGAGGCTTACGGAAGATGGTCTCCCCCGCCTCCCAGTCTTCATTCCTATTTCAGCAGTGTTTGGGGAAGCAGAGATATGAGTGAGATCGATTTGCCAGTTTTAGCCAGAAGTCTAATAAATACTCTCAGCACTAATTTTTTAATCCATCTGGTATTAAGTTTATGGTAGGAAATAGGGATCTAACTTTATTTTTTCCAAGCAGTTTTCAGTTTTTCCAATATTATGGAATAACCCACCCACCGATTCATTTTATTTATTTATTTATTTATTTTTTTGTGGTACTGGGGATTGAACTCAGGACCCTGCGCTTGCTAGGCAGGCGCTTATTCCACTGAACTATATCCCCAGCCCCACTCACCCACCGATTTAGAGAGGCTGTTCTCTGTTAGGTACCAAATGACTATTCCTGGGCAGACGGCTAGATCTTTTGTTTGCGTTCCTTTGTCCCACCCACGCTTTTCCCAGTATCGCTATGGTTTACAGTAGCTTTAACATTTTTGATAAGGCAAATGTCCCCCTGATTTTGTATTTGTAAATTACCAATTATTTCTCAATGGGAAAACATCTATGGCGACTTATGGTCATTCTTTCTTTGGATATTCTGGTGCCTTCAAGTTGTCATGCTGTGTTTTTTGATTTTTAGTATTTAGGGATTTGCAGCCTTCACACTGAGCTACATCCCTGGACCTTTTTTATTCTTTATTTTGCTACAAGGTCTCACTAAGTCACACAAGTTTCTCAGGCTCGTCTCCAACTTGTGATCCTCCTGCCTCAGCCTCCCTGTGTGCTGGGATTCCAGGCATGGGCCACCACGCCTGGCTCTGAGACGATCTTTGAAGACCTGTGGCCAGCAGTGGTCTGAGAATGACAAGGGTGGGGGAGGGGTGATGGCATCACTGGGGAGGCTGGTTGGCAAGGTGACGTGGCACAGCACTGCAGGGGTCCCTTGGTGATGTCAGAGCTTGGGCTGTGACAGAGCCATTGGGCTGGATTCTGCTTGTGCCCTGGCCCTCCAGTCCAAAGCCCCGTCCCTAGCGGCCTTGGAGCCAGAATCATAGACGAAACTTCTCGCGCCAGCCCGGTGACTGAGGTCGTCTGGGGTGAGAGTGCAGAGAAGATGACTAAATTAGGCTGGCTTTGTACCTCTCTGGCTTAGAGCAGGGTGTGGGATGTGGTCCAGCGCTGTCTCCTGGCTGGCTGGGGGACGGGAGGAGACAGCAGGTAGCAGGGACCTGCGGTCGTGTTTATTGACTGCCTGGTGCCCTTCCCTGCCTGCCGCTTCTGATTCATCTCTTCCCTCTGTGGCCTGGCCAAGGGCTCCTGAAGGCGGCTCCTGCCCTAGTCACGGTGCCATGCACTTCCTTGGGGCCCTTGAGATCCCAGAAATGCTGCTGGTCTTGTTCTCTGCTGCTGAGGCTTTGACACCTGCTAAGGCTGTGTTCTTTTCCCCGTTTGTTTAGCACGTGCTCACCATTTGTAACGCACACATCCACCTCGTGTGCCTGGTGTGCGCACGTACTGATCTGAGTCCTTTTTCCTTTCCTCTCCTCTCCTTTCCCCTTCCTTTCCCACCTTATCTCTATATCCCCTTCCACTTGCAAAATGGCTCTCTGGTTTCTATTATTTATCTTTTATTTTGCTCTTTTATTTATTTATACTTTGGGCTTTTCATATAAGAGAAACCATGTGATAGTTCAGCTTGTGTGTCTGATTCATTTCACTTAGTATTATGATCTCAAGGTTCATCCATTTTCATACAAATGGCTCAAGTTTACCCTTCTTTATGGCTAAGTAGTACTCCTTTGTAAGTGAACACCACATTTTCTTTATCTGTTCATCTGTTGATGGACATATAGGCTGCTGCCAAGGTTTAGCTATTGTGCATTGTGCTGCTATAAACATGAGTGTGCAGGGATCACTGTAATATAACGTGTCTATCTCTCTTGGGAAGATATGTAGAAGGGGAATAGCTGGGTCACATGGGATTTCAAGTTTTAGTTTTTTGAGCCATCTCCACATTGATTTTGGCCATACTAGTTTACATTTTCACCAACAGTGCAGCAGGGTCCTCCCCGCACCCCACCCCCAGCCTCGCCAGCATTTGTTGTTATTTGAACTCTTGGTGGCCAGTCTTTCTGGAATGAGGCAGAAAGATGTTTTCACTCCTTAGGAGCTTCCCCCCAGCCTTGTGCTGTGTCCGAGAAAAAGGCCACTTCATGAGTTCCTGAGGGACACCTGCGAGCACCATGCTGGCCTCCAGGATGCTTATTTACAGATAGACTTGTGCATGTTTTGAAGAATAAAGGTCCTGGTCAACTCTTCAGAAAGATGGCTATGGCCAGCAGTCAGGACCACTTGTAGGACCAGTAAGATCCTTTTGCTGTCATAGCCCTGTCCAGCTCAGGAAGAGCCTGGAATATTCTCTCTCTGTCTGTCTGTCTGTCTCTGTCTGTCTCCAAGAGAAGAAGGTGGAAGAGGCAGGACATATAGTTTCTCCAAGATGTTACTTCCAGAGCCCACCTGCTTGGGCTGGACTTTCTGCCCCATCACTTGCTAACTGTGGATTTGATCCAATTATTTCTTGAGCCTGTGCTGCTTTTTGTGGCCCAGCTATAAAATGGGGATATTACTAATTGCACCTCCTAAGGACTAACTGAGATGTTAACATCATGTAGCATCCCTTAGCATGCAGGAAGCCCGCTAAAATGTTTGCTGTTTTCATGCATGACTATTCTCAGGAATTTTCCTTTGATATTTTCTTGCCAGATGGGCAAAATCTCTGGAGAAACCTCCAGCATCATTATGACTCCATGAAAGCTCTTGCTTCTGAGTTTTCCTTTTTCTGTCCCCTCTGTCCTCGGGGATGTGTTTTGTCCCATGTTTCCTGTGGAAGGGTAGAAGATCTAGGTGATGGATCATCTTTCTCTCTGTCATGATAGCTCATTCATTCATTCATTCACTCAGGCATTCAACACATATCGCTGACTACTGATATCCCTGGCATGGAGCTTGCTACCGGGAGAACATCATATCCAACAAGTGCACAGTGTGCTTGTGTCTTGTGGATTTTCATTATTTTTTATGTATCCTGATCATGGGCAAGGGCTCTGTTTCTTTTGCAGATTCTGCCTCACCCCTGGGTCCTGGTGGAGGTCAGGCAGCGAGTAGAAGACCTCATGAGGTGTCTTTGGGCCTCCTGTTCTTATGTTATGCACACTTTTGCAGCCCTGCCTTTGTGTCTGCATTAGCTGGGGTCCTTGTCTTATTAGCAGATGTCTGCAAGTGGCTGCTGTCTTGCATTCACCATCTTCTTCCTGGCCATTGGGGTGACTGTGCCATTTTGGCTGCTGTCTCCATGGCTACAATGTCTGGTCTGCATCAGGAGGCTGCATGGCACCTGGACCAGAGGCACATCCAGGCGGTTGCCTTGGACCCTGCTTGTGTCTTTCTGAGTATGCATCATTTGGGGCAGCTGCATGGCCCACATATTCTTTAATATCTGGGACTCTTATTCCGGCTGTTTTGTAAGCTTTTTGAGGACATGGGCTGTGATTCTGCTCCAGTACCATCTGTGGACCACAGCATATTTGATGTGTTAAGTGCCTCTGTCTTAGTCACTTTCTTGTCGCTGGGAAAAAATACCCAACATTCACAATTTAAAGGAGAAGAGGTTTATTTTGGCTTATGGTTTAGTAGGTTCAGTGCATGGTCTGCAGGCTCCAAGGCAGAAGTGGCGTGGTGGAGGGGCGTGGTGGAGGACTGCTGCTCACTGCATGGTGGTCAGGAGCAGAGAGAGGAACCAGGGATAAGATACATCCTTCCAAGTCACGTCCTCCCAACCTGTCCCTTTCACTCAAACCCTACCTCTGAGTATGAGACTTTGGGGGAGTATTGTATATCTCAGCCATAATAGCTTCTCACCCCAGTGGCTGAACAAGTGAACTGACCTCTCTGGGGGCTGGATCAGTTTCAGCCTTTCTGGGATGTGCTGTCAATTTTATAGCAGAAGGAGAAAAAGAAAACTCAGAAAACAAATGAGGTCCCCGTGCTCAGTGTGAGGATCTCATTTCCAAACATTCTCATGCTGTCAACTCAAAAGTAATAGGTAAATTTCAAACCACTTTCCTGTGGAATGATGGGTTGGATGAACCGAATTTACATGCTATTCATTTTGTGTAAATTAACCAAATGAAGCCGCTCTCTAGAGGTCCTGCACCTTCATGAATCTCTTCAAGCCTCTTCTTGTGTGAGACGGCTAAGTCTGGGTTTTTAAAAATTACAAAAAGTAGAAAGCAATGGGAATTTCAGTGGGTTCCTGCGTGATTTTGCCCATCTTTAACCCTGCTTGCTCTTGGTGTGTCCAGTGCTATGGGCTGAATCATGCTGTGTCTCCTGCACCCCCAAACTTGCACACTCGCACACTCACACACTCGCACACTCTAACCCCAAGAGTGATGGTGTTTGGAGATGGGACCTTAGGGGCTGATCAGATTTAAAAGTTTAACATGAGCTGGGCCATTGTGATGGGGTAGAGGACCTTTCAGAGATGCTTGAGAACTTGTCCTCTTTTTCCCTGCCATGTGACAGAGGCCACACAGAGAAAGAGGCTGTCTAAATTAGCAAGAGGCACTCTCCAAACCCAGTTACACCGGCACCTTGATCTTGAATTTCCAGCCTCCAGAATTGTAAGAAAACAAACTTTTGTTGTTTAAGCCGCCTAGCCTGTGCTACAGGTGCGATAAAAATTTCGTGGGTTTAAATGAAAATATTTATTACAGTTAAAAGATAGATTGGCATGAACGCCCCTCAGAACACTCCCCCTCACTTCAAACACACTTGTCCCATTGTTTCTGCTGCTTTCTCAAGCACTTCTGGGAGTCCTCTTTCCTACGTGTCTTCAGTTTGCTGGTATGGCGGCCTCAGTGTCCTGAACTGATTCAAAATGTTTCCCTTTCCTGGTCATTTTGACTTTGAGAAAGAGCCAGAAGTCACTTTTTAAAATTCACTCTGCTTGTTAATCACCCCTTGTATTTTGCTACAGCAGCCTGAGCAGTGTAAGACACTTAATAAGAACTTCACAATGTCATGTTGGAGAGCCCTCCACTGTCAGTGCTGGGCACCATGTACAGTTATTTCCCAGAGACCCAGGAACACCTCATCTTTCTCTGTCTTGGGGAAGGCCTCCCAATCTCATACAGGATCCCTTACCTTTGCAGAAAAGCGTCTGAAGCTCTTGGTTTGGTTCAGATGTCTAAGCAGCCAGGAATCTCTGGTAGGGTTAGCATGATAACTTTATATGGGGATCTCAAAGGAAGTTACACAGAAACTTGCAAAAATTAAATCCTTCCATAGTCAACTTATTAACGAAAAATATTTTTATAGCTGGAGGAGGACTGTAAAGACAGCTGAACTTTTTGTCTAATTACTTTCAGAGCGAACTACTCAAATCACCTACCAGAAGCATCCCTGTTGGCAGGCAAAGTTCTGCATCCTTGGGATAGCGGTGTAAAGTCCTTCCAACAGGGGGCAGTCATCTCATTACCTGTGAGCCCAGCTCCTCAGCAGTCCTTAGGGGGGACTTTTACATGAAGCCATTTGTGGGAAGATTGATGCATCTTAAGACCATAATGTGAAGTGAAATAAATCACACAAGGTTAAGCATTGCATGATTTCTGCTATATGAGAAATTGAAAGTATCAAATGAAAAGAAAAAAAATGAAAGATAGGCAGCAGGAAATAGGGAGACAGCCCTTTTGCAAATGGGAAGATGGAAGGAGAGCAGAGGAAGGGGAGGTTTTTGGTACCAGGAATTGAACACAGGACCTTACACTTGCTAGGCAGATGCTGTGCTGCTGAGCTATACCCCCTGCCCCTGAGGGGAGTTGTCTTAGTTACTTTTCTTGTTGCTAAGACAAAATACCTGATGCCCAAAGTTAAGGGAGGAAAGGTTTGTTTAGCTCACAGTTTGTAGAGGTTTCAGTCCACAATCAGCTGGCTCCAAGGCAGCGTGGTGTGGCAGAGAGGCATCGCAGAGTAGAAACAGCTCAGGGACAAGACAAGCCTCTTCGTGTCCCTCATTTGTATCCAGGCTACCAGGATTAGGGCGGTGCCAAATCAGTCAGTGCGTTGATTTAGTAATCACCCACCCTTCATGCTAGCATTGCACCAAGAATCCACCACACACTGCAGATTCAACCCCCTCTGAAAAAGCCTCACCTGTGCCTCCATGAGGCTTTGCAGGTACATCTGGACACAAGCCGTAACAGGGGCACAGGGTTGTGAAAGAATTAAGATGTGTGACATCCATGTACTAACTTCCCATGGTGAATGTCGTCATTATATACTGCAAATGTGTGCTAATAAAAATAGAAATGACACAGAGTTGCTATGGGCGAGAAGGAAGGCTAGGGATGAGGAAGGCAACGGGATGAGGAAGAGGAGAACACTTGCTCAGCACATGGGAAGCCTTGAGTTCTGTCTCCAGCATCACAAAAGGAAAAATTAAAAAAAAAATTGGTGTAGGAGACACGCAGCTGTTCTAAAGTTCTCCAGCCAAGGGCTGTGCTGCTTTACCAGTGCCTGACCACGGGGTTGCTGCAATCGGGCTTTGGGCAGTCTTCATCCAGGCTGTAGGGCTCCCTGGGGCCAGTCCTCCTATGGGGGAAATTCTAGTAACCTATTTAGTTGCTAAAATCACATTAATTTCTCTGTAGCTATAAAAATGAAATAGACCCATTGTATGAAGTGTAGCATGTTCAAGCAAAGAAGTCTACAGTTATAGTCAATCCACTACATAGCAATAACTGGTATTAATATTTTGGCTTGTTTTCTTTTAAGAAATACGTATATATATATATATATATATATATATATATATATTTATTTATATTTATATACACACATATGACCAGGTGATTATATTTTTAAAGTTGTGATTAGACTGTACATGCAATTTTATGGCCTGACCTTATAAAGTGGTATGGAAATAGGATAATAAAAATGAAAGTGGGTACAAATAGAGAGTAAGTCCCTGCCAGGCAAACTCTGCATTGCAGAGGCAGGCGCTCTTCACTGTCTGTGATTTGTGCACCTCTGGCCGATGTCGTTGCTCCTAGTGAAGTGTGTTTGGGCTCTGAGCCTTCTCTTGAGGTTGGACCTCTGCGTCCTCCCCTGGAAAAGACCAGAAGATCCCAGCTGCCTGCCTGCTGCCTGCCTGCTGCCTGCCCTTCTTCCTCTGCCTTGCGAGTGTCTGCCACGCACATTTTAATGTTTGTATCTCTGCATGGAATGGGTGCATTGTTGTAGCTCCTATACTGAAATCTTTATTTCTTTACTATCTTCAAGCCATATCTCTTGACTTCCCAGTACGAAAGGCTGTTTGTCTTTCCTTCCTGACTCATCACTGGGGTCTGATGGTGCCCCTTACACTGCTCTTGTGGCGGAATCGAAACTTTCGTGACTTGTCCATTGATTTCAAATTCAGAAATGAAGAATGCACGCTTGTAACAGCACAATTATGTAAATGCTATTCATCGCAGAAGCAAACAATATATCATTAATCCTGTGACAGTGATAGGAGAAATAAAAACAATTAATAAATTGGGTTGAACATGGTGGCACATTCTCGTAAACCCAGTGTTCTTGGAGACAGGGGCGGGAGGATTTCAAGTTTGAGCCCTGTCTGGGCAATTTAGTGAGACTGTGTTACAGTGGGGGGATAAGGAAGATCGTGGGATACAAGGTAAGCAATAATAATGCAAACAAGGTTAGGGGTGCAGCTCAGGGCAAAGGACCTGGGTTCAATCCCCAGGACTGTCAAAAAAAGGAAAGAGAGAGGGTGAGAGGGGGAACCTCCTCTAATTGTGTGGTCTGCCCTTAGTATCTGTAGGAAATTGATTCCAGGCCCCCCCGCGGATACCGAAGTTTGCAGATACTCAAGTCCTGCATATAAGATGGAATTGTATTTGCGTGAACCCTACAGTACATCCTCTTGTGCACTTCAATTCATCTCTGGACTCCTTGTAATCCTGATTCAATGTAAGTGCTGTGTACATACTTACTAGACAGTATTGCTTAGGGAATAATGCCAAAAAGAAAAGTCTATAAAGTTCAGTACAGATACTTCGTTTTCAGATTTTTAAGTGCACAGTGTTGGTCCATAGACAACGAACCACTGATATGGAGGGCCGGTTGGATTTATTTGCTAGTTGGTTCTTTTTTTTTTTTTTTTTTGGCGGTACTGGGGATTGAACTCAGGACCCTGCGCCTGCTAGGCAGGCGCTTATTCCACTGAGCTATATCCCCAGCCCCTAAAGTTAACAATTTCTTTTTTTGGTACCAAGAATCGAACTCAGGACCTTGTGCTTGCCAGGCAGGCATTTGTGCTGCTGAGCTCTACTCCCAGCCCTGCTAGTTGGTGTTGATTCTGGCTTCTCCCTTTGCTGGTCTGAAGCTCACATTTCCCCTGCTCTTGGCATCCATGGGCCATACTTGTTCCCACCATGGTCTGCTGGGCTCTCAGTTCATGAGATGGGGCCCACGTTCTCTAATTTCTTTGTTTTGCTGAAATAATTGAGTGATTCATATTCATTCATTCTATCTCTGTCTCTCTTTTCTCTGTGTCTCTGTCTGCCCATCTCTGCCTCTCTATCTCTATTTCTCTATCTCTCTCTCTCTGTCTCTCTGTCTCTCTCATTTTTTCAGATAGGGTCTTACTAAATTGCCCAGGTTGAGCTCAAACTTGTAATCTTCCTGCCTCAGCTTCTCAGAATGCTGGGATCACAGGGCATGTTTATTATGTCTGGCTGTACTGAGTGATTCTCTTAGGAAGCATCTGTGGATTATAAATTTTTTCCAAGCCCCTATCTTGATTGGATTAATTTTCTCCAACAGGTGTGAACAGCTTACTTCATTTTCAGGTGTGTAATGGAACTATCTGTGGTCTAAAGTCAGCATGGCCCCCATTCCTCCTCCTTTCTTCTTGGTGCCTTAGAGTGCTTTCTTTAGCCTGCTGTCCTGGAGTTCTACAGGATTTGGGCTTCTCTTTTCACTCATCCTGTGTTGCAGCTGACAGGGCTTTCGTGCTTGAAGTCTCACATCATCAGCTCTGAAAAATTTTCTTCTATTATTTCTTGTTATTTTTTTCCCCTCCTTGTGAAACACTTACTAGGTGTATATGTGGTCTTTCTGCTTTTATGAATTTATTTTTCTCACATATTTTGGGAGTTTATGGCTTTCCAGAATTCTTGAGCTCAGACTGCTCGTTTTTCCAAGTACCCCTTCAGATCTCCCTTAAGCATTGTATTAAATTTCTTGCCAGGGGTCTTTTTCCAGAACGGGCCTGGCTGGCCTATGGTCATGCTTTTTTGTCCTGCTCTGTCCTGCTCTCTGGTGATGGTGGTTTTCTTTACCTGTCTGGCACTCCTTGTTGGGCCACTGGCATTTCTGACATCTTGGAATGCAGTGTGCCAGTAAAAGGTGTGTTTCAACACCACCCTCCCACATGAGTAGAGGACAAGTTTGAAACCCTTTGTGGACTAGAGTGTACTGACACAAGGCTTCATTTTAGGGTTCAGGAGATTGGCTCCCGGGGTAGTGCCAAAGGAGGAGGAGGCCTTACTGGGGGGCATCAACCCCACCCTCGGGCAGAGGACTCCTTGGCTTTAGGAAGACCTTTCTCTAGAGGTAGGAGACCTCACTTTCATGTAAAGGACTGCAGTAAGGCATCCTTAGTTCACTTTGTCCATTCCAGATCTTATACCTGGCAACTCTGAACGTGGAATTCCAGCCTTTCTACCAAGGCCCCCTCTTTTGTCTTCTTTCCTTCTGGACTGGTTGTGCTACACCTCTGTAATCCTACCTACAAGGAGGCTGAAGCAGGAGGATCACATGTTCAAGGCCAACCAAGGCAATTTGATGAGACCCTGCCTCCAAACAAAAAGTCTGTTTCATGGATTTGCAAATTTTTGATTCCTTCATGGGTATACTTTGCTTATTAATTTATGTGCTTTTAGATTTTCTTATTTCTTTCATTGTTTTGTCTTTGTTCCCATTTTAAATACAACATGTGACAACCTGGGGCACAATGGCACATACCTGTAATCCCAGAACTCAGAAAGCCGAGGCAGGAGGATTGCTGTGAATTTGAGGCCAGCCTGGGCTATAAAGTGAGTTGAAGGGTGGCCTGAACTGCATAGTGAAATCCTGTGTCACAAAAAGGAAAAAAAAAAAAGAGATAAATATAGCATGTGAAATAGATTGGTGCATACGTCTTTGACTACATCTTAGGGTAGGTTAAAAAATAGTTATCAGGCCAAAAAGTGAGAACCATGTTTTACACTCTGGATGCATAATTGCCAAATTGCTTCTTTAAATGGTTGCTCCAGCTGCCTCAGAGTACCAGTCTTGATATATTTGTGCCAGTGTGTTCAAAACAAAATGAAACAAAACCCTACCTACACTGAAATCGTAATAGCAGCTCTTTTTTATTTTAAAGAGAAAAAGGAAAAAAAAAACCCAATAAAGACAATGATACAGAATTTCAAAACAAGGTAATAAGAGAGTAGCAATGATTAATATATTATGTATTGTTATCTTCAAAATAGTTGCTCAGATTGCAAGATATAGGCATGTATAATTGATCAAACAATATAAGCACTAACTTTTTTTCAATGAACTAAAAGAAATCAGTAATATAAGTATCTTATCTATCTTTTCCCTTCCTTTTTTTCTCCTTTCATCCATCCCTATTCTTTCCTTTTGGGCAGTTTCTTTCCCTTTTACAATATCTATAGTAGATTTTGGTTCTTACTTATTTTTCTAGTTTCTTACACTAGGGAAACAGTACAGTGTTTACACGTGAGAGTTTGATTTATTTCACTTATGCTCTCTAGTTGCATCCATTTACCTATAAAAGCCTCAAGTGTATCCTTCTTTACATTTGAGTAGTACTCCATTATATAAAAATACTATGTCGTCTTTATACTTCAGATGATGGCTGTTTGGGTTGTTTCCAAGATTTAGTTTTGACAAATTGTGCTGCTATAAACATGGGTGCACATATATTGCTGTGGTATGACGTTTTTAATTCTTGCTGGAAAATATGCAGAAGGGAAATAGCTGTGTCAAATGGGACCTCTAATCTTAGTTTTTTGAGGAATCTTCACACTGATTTCCACAATGGTTGTACCAGGCTATGCTCCCACCAATAGTGGAGAAGGGTTCCTTTTCCCCCACAGCCTCTCTAGCATTTGTTATTAGTTGATTTCTTGATGATGGGCATTCTTTCTGGGGTGAGATGGAATCACAGTGTTGTTTTAACTTGCATTTCCTGAATGACCAATGATGTTGAACATTTTTTCATATATTTATTTGCCATTTGTATTTCTTCATGTGAGAAGTGTGTATTCATCTCAGATGCCCATTTGTGGATTGGGTCTTTTAATTTGGGGGGCCTGAGTTTTTAAATTGTTTATATGTGAACTATCCGTAGATCTATCTATAGATATCTATAGATGCCTATCTATCTTCTATCTATAGATAGAAGTCATTTGTCTGAGAGATGGTTAATTTTTTTCCCAATTTGTGGGCTTTCTTTTTACCCTTTTGGTGATTTCTTTTGATGTGCAAAAACTTTTTAATAAGATGAGATCTCAGTTGTTAATTCTTTGAAGTACTTCCTGTGCCAATTTGGTTTTTGTTCATGAAGTGTCTGCTTACCCATATGTCTTCAAGATTTCTACCTACTTTCTCTTCCTGTAGATTTAGTGTTTCTACTTTAATATTTAGATCCGTTTTGACTTTAGTGCATGGTGGTAGACATGGGTCTAGTTTTAGTCTTTGGTATGTGGAAAGCCAGTTTTCTCAACACCATTTATTAAAGAGGCTATCTTTCTTCCAGTGAACATGTTTTGCCCCTTTGTCAAAGATAAGGTGGCTGGATATGTTTGTAGTTGTGTCTACATCTTCTAATCTGTTCCACTTGTCCTCAGGTCTGTTTTGTTTGTTGTCAGTACTGTGCTGATTTTATCACAATAGCTTTGTAATATAATTTCAAGTCAGGGAATGTGATGCCTCCTGCCTTTCCTTTGTTGCCCAGGACTGCCTTTGCTATTTTAGGTCTCTTCTGTTTCCAAGTGAATTTTAGGGTTATTTTCTCTAGTTCTGTGAAGTATACTAATGGAATGGCAGCTCAAATAAAAATTGTATTTCTTTGGTTGCTTTTCAGATCAAATATTGTTTTCAGATATTTTATTAGTTTTTTTGTCTTCCCAGGTTTATGAATTGTCTGCTCATGTCTTTATTTTTCCCTGTTTGCCTCTCATTTTTAATTTTGCTCTTTTTTTTTTTTCTCTCTTTTTGAGACAGAGTCTTGCTATGCAGTTCAGGTTGGCCTTGAGCTCACCTTGTAGCCCAGACTGGCCTCAAACTCGCAACAATCTTCATGCCTCAGCCTCCTGAGTGCTTGGATTACAGGCTACTTTTGCTCTTTGTAATACTTGAGAGTTTATGTTTTTATCCTGGCAGGACTTAGTCTTTGGCGATTTATTTGTTCAGCTTTGCATGTCCCTTAACTGTGGAAGATGAATTAAATACTTATATGTGTTTAATTCTAGGCTTGTGACTATTTGGTGGTTTTTGTTTTTTCATTAGTCTGCTTCTTTTTAATAATCTTTTAGTTTTGTTCATACCTTAGTGCATGTAGAATTTCTAGGACATTGTTGATTTAACAGCAGGAATGATGGACATGTCTTTCTTTCTCTCACTGTAGTGACCATTTGTGTGCCGTGAATTTCCAAGTGAGGAAATGAGGTGTGTAGGGTGTTCCTTAGGTGTGAGAGGAGCAAGGAAGGAGGGGATCACAATCGATAGTATCCACTGTAAAGAGTGACGTTGCAGATCTGGGGCGAAGTGGCCAGAGAAGGCACATGGGGAGGGTAGTTGGGGTGGCGTCCATGGTGCCCTTGCTTACAGTCTCTGGGGCTTCTTTCACCCTGAGCAATTTTATCTTATTGGTCCATGTTTGTAGCACATAACGATCACATTTCTCATGGGGAGCTGATACATGGACGTAAGTACATCTTAGTTCATTTCACACCCCCTTTGCCTCCCCTCTCTTGCCCCTCCCTCCGACTCTGGATTCCCTTCCCTTTTGAGAAAGATCTATCTCCATACTTGATATTAGCTGGCTTTTATTTAGCTCTTTGTTTATCCTTTGGGTTTCTCATATAAGAGAAACTATGCAATATTTTAGCTTCTGTGTCTATTTATTTCACTTCACCCTGGGGTCTCAAGCTGCATCCATTTTCCTACAAATAACTCAAATTTGTCCTTTTTTTTTTTTTTTTTTTTTGGCCAGAATGTACTCCATTGTGTGTGAATACCACATTCTCTCTATCTGCTCATCTGTTGATGGGCATATAGACTGCTTCCAAGATTTAGCTATTATGAGTTGTGCTGATATAAATGTGGCTGTGCACGGCTCACTGTAACATGATGTGTTTAACTGTTTTGGGAAGATAACTAGAAGGGGACTAACTGGGGCGAATGGAATTGCTAGGCTTAATTTGTTTGAGGAATCTTCATACTGTTTTCCATTGTGGTTGTACAAGTGCCTCATTGGGGGCAGGGCAGGTTATGCTAACTAGTTCAAACTAGATTAACACTCAGAAAATGGGCAAGAGGCTTGGAAAGCTTTTTACCAAGGAGCCCATGTGGGTCAAGGATCAACTGGGTCCAAGTGGACTGTAAGACAGGATCTGGGCCGGCATTAGTGGTGCGGCCTGAGGGAGCCTTCATCAGCTGGGTTACTGTATGGGTTTCAACAGGGATGCTTTGCAGATTGGACAAAAGTTGGCCAAAACAATTTAAACACTTGAAAGAGACTATTTAAATGTAGATCTATATCCACTCTCATGAATAATGAAACTAGCCTAAATCTGAAATGAGATGGAAAATGACTGAAGATAGCTTTAGTGCCATAATCAAATGTGTGGTTTATTTTGGGGCAAAGTTCTTTAAAAAGTTGCCCAGCACAAAGGAGACTCAAACACTTTGTCATAAACAGGCAACGATCCACATTTTCTGATCTTCAGCGATTGCAGGACATTGCAGGCTGCACACAATGGGAAACAGCATTTCAACAGTGATTAAGGAAATAACCACTTTGCAAAGGAAACTTGTGCAACATAATAAACTTTTTTCAAAATCGTTGCTTTGGAAATACTTTGCCCATTGTGTGAGTTCATTGCTTAAAAGACTTGATGTAGGCATGCTCTGTACTGTTCAGATGTGGGGAGTTCAAATACCTGGACACAGAATTCTCTCAACTGTTTGCAGAAACTTCCAGAAGAAGAGAGTAAGTATCTTTTTAAAAGATCCATTTGTTAAAAACAGTAAATGCAATTGCTTTTAATCAGTTTTCAAACTCTTCAGTTGAGATTAGGTAAGTGGAACCTTTACCAGCTTAATGGCATTAAATCCCCAGCAAGCCTGTCATGTGGAATTGCAGAATAAAAACTATGCTTCAGTAAATAGTGTTAAGGGCAGTTTTTCTTTTATTTGGATCCAAGTCTCGTCCTGAGGTACATTTTTATTTCTGGCAGCCATTAAAGTCAAGTATAAAAATAAACCCAACTTAAAATCAGATCTTCAAATCATTACATAAAGGGTGTTAACATTTTCAATAAGCATGAACAATATTAAATTGTATGGTTTCCAATAAAATTCAATTTCTATATTTTGAGAGAAAAATAATTCAGTTAGCCGATGTTTTAAAATTTATTAGTCTAGAGTCATGTTTCAGATTGTTCTGTTTGTGGTTTCTGAATTTGTTTTAATAAACTTGTCAGAGATTTGTCTTGTTTATTGTTATTGTTTTGGAGAACTGGCTCTTTCAACTTATCTGTTTTCTAATTCATCCCTTTTATTATCTCCTTTTTTGTTTTCTTAATTTATTTTGTTATTTTATAACTGAGAAGTTAGTGTTGAAAACTGACAGTTTTGATTTTTTTCTGTTTAGGATAATGGGAGTCTTTAAATATTTTATCTGAATATTACTTTGCAACCCCGTTTTTGAAATAAGCATTGCTTCATTTTTGTTATTTGTAACACAATATATAATTATAATTTAAATTTAAATCTAGATCTAGGAAGTATGTGCATGTATATTAAAACTTGCCATTTTAGCTTTTAGGATACTGACTTTTATTATTACTTCTACTTATATGCAATTGTAGTGGATTTGCTTTTTACAAACCTATATGGATGTTCTCTCTGTGGTCATACATTTGATACTTTTCTATTCATGTATCATAGACCCCTGAAAACTGATCTCCAGGGTTACAGACATACACGTTACACACAAACGCACACAGGTACTTGTTAAATTAGCCTGTCTGGAATAATATCTGCACTTTTCATATACTTTTTGTTTGAGCTTTTGTTCAGTTAACTTATCAGAGGCTTAGAGGGTGTCTTTAAGGTCTTCAAAACTTCTTTGAACATGTGGGAATTTAAAAAATATTATTTCATAGGCTTACGGAGTACAGCGTGTTGCTGTGATATGAGTGTACTCTGTGTAATGATCAAATCAGGACATTTATCATGTCTTTGTGGTGAAAGTATTGAAGTCATCTCTGCCAGCCATTGTGAAATACATATTACTTTCACAGTTGTATTTATAGTATAACTGAGGTTACCATACTGTACAATGTAACACCAGAACTTATTCTTCCTGTCTAACTGTTTTTTGCATCTGTTGATGAACCTCATCCTGTCCACCTCTGCCCTTTCTTCTCTAGCATCTGGTGAGCACTATTTCACTGGCAACTTCCACGAGGTTAACATTTTTAGATTCCATGTATGAGTGAGACCATGAAGTATTTGGCTTTCTATGTGTGCCTTATTTCCCATCCATGTTGTAGCAAGTGACAGCGTTTCTTCCATTTTTATGGCTGGCTAGTATTCCATGTGTATGTGTATATAAACACTCACATGGCACATTTTCTTTATCTGCTCTTCAACAATTTTTAAAATCATTTCTTTATTTTTATCCTGTAAATTGGTTCTACCTTATAAATGTGATTCATTGAAGTTTGTGACTAATATATTGCTATTTTGGATTTTACTCTTCTTAAACATAAAATAGTCTTCCACGGATTTTCAGTGCCTTTTAGTTTGAACTGTGTGAAGTTAGAACTTTCCTTTTTTGTACATTTACCTTAAACATCTTTCCCCATCATTTGGTTTGTAAATGCCTACTCATTTTACGTGACCCTCTTCAAGGCAGCATTGGGTAGCAATTCTGTCTTTATTGTTCTGAAGGAAGCCAAGTCTCATTTTGTTCCATTGTGGGTAACCTGTATTTTCTAGTTGGATGCTCAGAGAATTTTCCTCATCTTTCAAATTCAAAGATGTTTCCAGGTTGTCTGGTTCTGGCAGTGAGGTCACTAAGTCAGTGTGAATTCTTTTCCTGCTGCAAGAATAAAAATGCTGGATGAAATACAGGAATTTATTATGTAGTTATGCCAGTCATTTGCCTGCTCGCTTACACATTTGTCTGCCTCCTCCTCCCATTCTGCTGTGCATTCTGCGAAACCCTGTAGGCTACGTCTCCAGATTCCTTGGTCATGAGCTTCTGAGTGATGTGGCCAGAGGGAGACACCAGTAGGAAATGAGAAGACTGGAAATGCAGAGAGGCTGTATCCGCATCTGCTTTTGACCAGTGTCACCAGCAGTGGATCCCTCTTTTCAGTGGCACCACGGCAGTGGATCTTGGCAGAGTAAATTCTTCTTCTGTGCATC
The DNA here is from genome assembly GCA_004027595.1 of Dinomys branickii. Taxonomy (NCBI): domain Eukaryota; kingdom Metazoa; phylum Chordata; class Mammalia; order Rodentia; family Dinomyidae; genus Dinomys; species Dinomys branickii. The sequence goes on along the minus strand of PVLD010001715.1, from coordinate 76,204 downwards.
TACTTCCAGTTGAGCAGCCCCTACCATTCTTCTAGATCATTCTGGGAGAAGCAACTCTGAGGTTTTCATAATGCTGCCTCTTATATTCTCCCAGATTTAAGAGAGGGGGTAAGTTCCTGCTGTTCCCAGTCTCTTGGCTTTCTAGCCCTTCCAGCAACGTATAGATAGTCCACTGCTTTAAGTCTTCCCACCTCGCTGCCTGACGTGGGCTCTAGTTTCCTGGCTAAATCTCTAACTCATAAAATATGTTTGGAAAGAAAGGAAGGGGAAACTCAGAGCCCACAGAGGTCATCCTAGGAGCGGGTACTCTTGCAGACCAGGATCCCCATCCACATCCCTATCCCAAGCTCTGGTGATTTAGAATTTTACTATTCATGCAGGGGTAAAAAAAAAAATACGGTCTTGGACTCACACAGGCAGGAAGCAGGAACTGAGGCTGGTTTGGGTGCCCTCTGCTGTGCACTAAGTGTTCACGTCTTCCCCAGATTCGGATTTTGAATTCCTGGCGTGATGGCGTTAGGAGGTGGGGCTCTGGGGCGGTAACTAGCTCGCTCAGGGGTTTGGCTAGGGGACTGGTGGTGAACCTGTGGTATACGTGCCACAGCCAACTCTTTGTCACTGAGAGCGTTAAAAGGTTCACCACCCCTGGGCCATGGCCCCTAGAGGCTCATGTGCTGCAAGATTGGTCCTCAATACAGTGATTTCAAGAAGTGCTGGGACTTTTAAGAAGGAGATGGAGCACAGTGGGGAAGTAATTAGGTCACTGAGGGCTTTACCCTCAGAAGAAGTGGAGAGAGTTCTTGTGGGACCCTGATGAGTTCCGAGGAGAGCAGATTGTCATAAAGATTCAAGCCCAACCGCGGAATCCATCTGGCTTACTGTCTCGACTGCTGCCTTTCTCCCTCACCACAATGCCGTCTGCCATGTTGTGACATCACCGTGAGGCCCTCCTCAGAGCTGAGCAGGTGTCACTGCCATTCTCTTCTTTCTGTATTTCCCAGCATCAGCTATTTTGTTATAGTAACAGAAAAGTAATTAGATGGCTCATGAGGGTGGATGGAGCCCCCATAAATTGAATTCTGTGCCTCTATAAGCTTTCTCTCCTGTCCAGTCCTAGAGGATATGATGAGAAGACAGTCACCTTTAAATCTTCACCAAGGTACTGACCATGCCAACACCACCTGATTTCCATCTTCCAGTCTCCAGAACTGAGAAATAAATATTTGCTATTTAAGCCACGTGGTGTATAGTATTCCATTCTTGCAACTTGAATGAAGATGCCCTTGTGTAAAGGGAGACTAGACTCAGCCTGCCCAGTGACCCTGTGAGGTGCCGGCTATGCTTGTATCTGCGAAAGCAAAAGCCTTTAGAGATGAATGAAAACTCCATGCCTGGGTCACAGGAGACACGCAGTCCGATCTCCCAAGATGGAATTGAAAACTACAGTGAACATCTACATTTTTAGAAGTGATTACACTGAAACACACATTGCTATGAATCCCCCTCAAGATGCCCACTCTCACTTTGAACACACTGACCCCGTCCTTCTTGTTACTTTCTGAAGCAGTTCTGGAAGTTGCTTTTGTGAGTGTCTTTAGTTGCACTCTTGGCTGCCTCACTGTCCGGAATCCATTCTAAACATTTGCCCTTCGTGGTCATTTTGACTTTGGGAAGAGTCGGAAGTCACACAGTGACAGACCTGGTGAATATCGTGGGTGAGGACACAGCGTGATGTCTTTATTAGTTCCTTGGCCGGATGGCACAGGGCAGCAGTATTCAGCAGATTTTTCCATCACACCTTATAAAGACACTCAGGAAAGAAGATTTCAAACCTGTTTCAGAAAGCAGTAAGTGATGGGACAAGTGTGTTCAAAGTGATGGGGAGGATTTTGAGGGGGATTCATGACAGTGTCTTTTACTGTATTAAATAAAAATTTTGTGTGTTTTTTTGAGACAGGGTCTTACTATTCAAGTTTGAGCTCACTTTGTAGTCCAAACTGGTTTTGAACTTGTAGTGATCCTTCTGCCTCAGCCTTCCGAGCACTGGGGTTACAGGTGTGCACCACCACTCCTAGCTTAAATAAAAAATTTTACCCTATTTTCCAGTTGCTTCTCTGGTGCAAACTTCTAAACCAGGGAATTAATGTAAAAGCCGGTTCTCAGTTGGTGAGACTGCTGTAGCACCTGCTGGAGGTTCTGCTAGCGGTGCCTCCACAAAGAATGACAGGCAGCATGGGGACATGGGTGACCACGAGGACAAGTCTGGCCAGCCTAAGAGGATTAGTGACTGCTGCTATGGAGCTAATAGATGCCATTCTGGAGGAAAATATGAAAACAAGGCTATTAAAAATGATGAAAAGGAGACAGCAAAATTATCATGAAAGATTTATACTCAGTGAAAAATGAGGTGGATTTGTGAAAGAATTAAACTGCTAGAAATGGAAAGTGGTCATTTAAATGAAAAATTTAGTGGAAAGATTAAGCCACCAATTAAGTAAAATTGAAAAGGGAATCTGTGAATTTGCAAGTAATTTTGAGGAAATTACTTATAAGATACACAGATAAACATATGACAAATTTGGTAAAAGTTTTAAGACAGAGAAAGTTTAGTTTAAGAGCTAGGAACCACTCTGGGCATTTTAAACAGAGAGATTTAGCATAAGGATTTTTTATTTTGGGGGGCTTAGTACCGGTGATTGAACCCAAGACTTTCCCAATAAGCTATACCACCGCCTCTGTTATTTTTTTGAGATGGGGTGTTGGTAAGTTTGGAAGTTGATGTGACTGGGCTCAAACTTGGGAATCCTCGTGCCTTAGTCTCCCAGAGTGCTGGAATTACAGGAGCGGGCAGCTTCACCCAGCTTTGCACAATGGAGTTCATTCTTACAAAACTTAAAGGGTGTAGAATGGATTGTAATGGCTTTCCAGAATGACTTCCAGAATAGTTCAGAGTTGACCCTCTAGGAAAGTTAGTACCACTGAGGTTGCCCTTGGACTAGACTGTCCGCACAGATTTCTCTTGATCTCCCCCAAATTGGAAAAGAGTCCTTTAGAGCTGAGATCCAGGGATCAGAAGCCATTGATCCTCTTGTCACCCCAAACCACTTTATCACGACCAGGAAGCTGAAGAGTGGACAATAGCACATTGTCTCAGGAAAATGATGTTTTCATGACTTCTTTCCATAAAAACAGAAGTTGTGTGAAAAATGCCATTTGTCCAGTTTACATGCTGGAGCCAGCTCATAATGGCTTCCCAAAGCTACCCTTTAAGTTTCAGGGATTTTGTGAGCTGGTTGTTGAATGTGGGCAGTCTTCAAAATAAGCCTGTAGTGAAGTAAATTATGTTCAAAAATAAGGGTAATAAGTACTTCAGGATCATCAATACTTTTTAATTGTATTGATGCTGTCACCTGTGATTCTGTGGTTCATGCCTGTGACAGGAATATCACATAGTACTGTACAGTGCACTGCTGCTCACCTCTTCCCAGCTCCACAGTCAGTGACCTCGTGTTGGGAGGTTGGGATTGGCCATTGTGGGAATACTGACAGCATGAAAATGGGAAAATGCTCCAAAGCTAACTTTTGTTTTTTGAGACTGTCAGTAAGCATTTACTGTTGCAGGAAAATTTCAGGCTCAAAAGGGAAACGCTCTGCACCGAGGAGATTTTGGAAGGCGACTTCAATGTGACGCTAGCGGGGCTGATGAGAACCAGTTTCAAATCACCAGCCCAGAGCCAGGTTTGGGTTCAGTTTAAAGATTCTTTACAAGTGGGAAGGACAAAGCTGATAGCAGGTGATTACATGATTGGTTACATGGAATACAAGAATGATGTCATATATTGTCAGGCAGAATTGTGCAGGAACATTCTGGGAGGGAGAGGGTCTGAGAAAAGTGGTAGAGTTGAAAGTGTCCTTGACCGGGTCAGTCTTCCCCGAAACATGACAGCCTTGAAGCAAGTTGGAATCAATGCATATTCTTTTAACTAAAGGAAACACAGTCAGTTTGACCCATCACATTGTTGATGGATAACAGCTGGGACCAGACAGTCAAGGTTTTTAGCTGAATTTAGCAAGCTAGCTACATGACAAGCAGCAGGAGCCTGTGGTCACAGGCTTCTAACTGATTTTTAGCTTTTGCTATAATATGCCTACAAGTCTGCTGTTTTATAAGTGTGCACTTATATCTCCCCTCTGCTTTGCTATAGAGGAGAGTCTTCTTCCTCAGCTTCTTCAGCATCTTCAGTGCTAAGGAGCTGATAGGAGGGAGTGGCATATAAAAGAAGCTGGTGGTGCATAGCTTTTCTATAACATGTATAGCTTTTCTATAACATGTCTACAAGTCTGCTAGTCTGTCAGTGTGCCTTTACATTACCAGTATGCCCCTGTCTTCATCCCACTCCTGTATTCCACATTTTGTACCGTGTTTTTGAATATTGCAACTAATTCTCATGCAGGACCCTACTAATAAAATCATCTGGAAAATATGGTTTTTATTTCTGCAGCTTCTCCAGTAGGTGGATTTTTTTTTTTTTTTTTTTTTTGTCTTTTTGAGACAGGGTCTTGCTATGCAATTCAGGCTGGCCTTGAACTTACTTTGTAGCCCAGACTGGTCTTGAACGTGCAACGATCCTTCTGCCTCAGCCTCCCAAGTGCTGGGATTACAAGTGTGCACCACCGTGCCTGGCTTGGATTTTGAATGGTTGTGGGTGACATAACCAAAAGTATCCAGATGGAAGAAAGAAGTTTGCTGTCTGTCTAATAAATTTACAAAAGAGAGAATAAAGAGACTTCAAGAGACCTTATGTCTGAGAATATAATAACTTAGACTTGTCTACAATGAGTATTGAGAGGTGAACAGCTATACTGATGGTAGACCTGTCATTACCAACAAAGTGTCTTCGGAATACCAAGCAAATAATTAATGTATAAAAATTACTGAGCTATAAAGAAAGACAGATTTGAGGCTTTTATAGGTAAATGGTCACAATTAGACACCATGCTCATAACTGAAATAAATCAGAGGTACATATGCAAGCAACGTATTGTACTACTACTGTAAAAACCTGAAAGTGGGAATATAAATTAGGAGGTATGAAGGGAATCTGCTCACAAGTAAAGAAAAATGGGATGAGGGAAAGGAGAAAAGGAAGAAAGGGACAAATATATATGTATGTATTTATGTGCAGGATGGTAACATGGTTCCACTATTGTCTTATGTTACTTTATGCTAAGGAATAGTTGATGATTGGCTGTTTGATCAAGATTGAATGCCTATATGTGTTTTCCTGAGCATACACTTTGAAGTTATCAATATGTAATACAGTAACCATTGTTAATTCCCTGTCACTTTGTCTATAATTCAATTTTGACTGTACTGTTCTTGTGCTACTTTGTGTCTCTTTGTTAATGTTTTCCTTTTTTTGTTGTTCTCTTTCTTTTATACTTAAAAAAATTTTAATTAATGTGTAATTTTCTTCTAAGTTAAACTATAATTCAAATGACATCAGAGTAAAGACCTTGCTTTCAGACAAGGACATAGAACACTTGCCATTTATAGTCCTGCTGTGAAAGAATGACTAAATTCCTACACTAAAAATAATTTAACCTGGAATAAGAGAGTGCACTTTAAGAAACAATGGTGAGCTGAGAAACTGGTAAACTTGTGGAAACATCTAGACCACAAAGTGATTTTAAAAAACAACAGTATCAATAACAACAATAGTATTTGGGGGGTGGTTAAAGTAAGATGAAGCTGAAATATTGGACAACTATAGCGTGGAAGAATAAATCAATGATAAAAGTGATCATTCAATAGACAAAGATGAGAAGTATGTTTATAGAAGAAGAAAACAGATTGGATAGCGCTATTTAAAAGGACCCATTAAATATTTTTATTTAGATACGCAGTTCAGAGAATTCTTGCATGTTTGCAGACAGATATACACGAGGACAGTCATTGTACTTTTCTGTTAATTGGGTTATTGATGTAAATTTAAAGAGAGATATTGCAATACCATAAGGTATTCTGCATAGTTTTGTGCAAATATAGACAAATTAAAAAATATTGACAGGAATGATCCATCCCACCTCCAGAATAGGATGGTCTCTGGAGGGAGAGAGGTGGAGAAATAGAGGAGGTGGGCAAAACTTCAGTGTAATATATTATTCCTTAAAAAAATCTAAGCAGAAAAAGCAACATATTAGCAGGCATTAAATTTGGGTGTAGATGCCTGGATGCATTAAATTGTTTGCTGCAGTGTTTTGTTGGTTTGAAATATTTCATTGTCATTAATTCTGGTTCCATCCTGCTGTTTCTTTTGGATTTTTCCTTTGTTTACCAAGGCTCGTGCCACCCTTTCCAAGCCAACTTGCCTCTCAGTCTGTTGTCTTTTCTTTTTTATCTTGCTCTCTCCTCACCTGACTCTGATATTTCTTTATGAATTTGCATTCTTATTCTATAGATACCCTGCTTTCTTACTTTCTTTGGATATAGAACAGAACCTTTGTGAAATTGTCCTCCCTCTTGTATTCTTCCATTGCTGGTGATGTACATTTGCGGTACTTTTTGACAGTGTGTTTTCTGATGAGACAGAACTTTTAAACAGGACCCTCCCCACATTAGTTTAGTTTTTTTGCTTACTCATTCTTGTCTGATTTGAGGTGTGTCCAAACCTGATGTTTGCCAATTGGCGTGCCCTTGCAGGATTTAACAAGGGCACAAAACTGTTTTACAAGTGCTTAGCCAAATGCTCAATGTCTAGCTGGCATTCATCTAGGGAATCTTTGCTGGAGTAAGTTGGGATCTTCTTGTCCTCACAGCCTAGCTCTTGGACCCTGAGGAGAAGGTTTCTGGGTTATCTGAGGACTTCTGCAGTTTGTCCTCAATCAGCAGCAATATATGAAAACTCATGATTCCAGCAGGTCCATCCCCAGGGCGCCTCTCACCAGTACCTTTTCCTGCAGCTAAATTCGCAGCTTCTGAGATGGGGACTCAGACTCAGAGTTCCAGACATCATGAGCAGCTATAGGAAAGAAGCCAGTTGTGGTAAGGACAGTGGGGTTGATCCTGGCTGCTTTAAAAACACAGTAGTTGGGAAGATAATTGTCTGATGTCATGGTCGATTGTCTCTGAGTGCTTGAAGCAGAAGAGAATTAGGGTAGATAAAATGTCTGCTTCTGCCTTTACCAACTGACTGGTTTTGGTCTCCAATTTCAGGGCCATAGCACTGATGGTTGGTTGCTTTAAGCCTAAACAGTGCCGATTTAATGAAAGTTTCTTCCATACACTGGCTTTGGTGCTGTAGGGAATATTATTATTGTTATGCACTTTTATGAGTATTTTCAGTGGAATTTAGCAAAGGCCCTATCAGGCTTGGCCAGGCTTGACTAAATTTTTGAGTGTAAGATCAATGGTACCCTTTGTCTGTCTGGTGATTAGAGGACAGGACTCTCTGTCAATTCTGCAATAGATGCCACCAGGCACTCTTCAGGGAGCTGAAGCATCAATTGAGAGCTTTCCAGCACTTTCAGAAGTACATCTGCAACTTTTAAAAAGTCTTAAGTTCTTTGAAAAAGCCTCAGAGACAAGTTAAAATGTATTTTTTTTTAAATGTTTTTCTTCTCTCTTTCCATGGTCTATTACCAGAAATCAGTGCACTTTAAGGGTCCTAGAGCAATGCTTCTCAAGCTGATTGTGAGGAAGAACCAGAATTTTTTAAACATTTTATTCTTTTGTACACTGATGCTTTTGTAAAGCACACTATGAAATAAGTACTGGGAAAATACAGTTAAAAAGCAAAAATATAAAAAAAAGCAAGTCCTCTGATCCAGGGCTTGGATGTGGGTGTGATGTGATACATTGTTATAAAATTTTCAGTGCTTCTTCATAACTTATTGCAGAGATGCAATGAATATGACCAGTCATGATACTTTGAGTAGTTTTGCCTTAGTGGCCTCAAAGAACACTCTTTGCCTAGGATGATAATACTACTATACAAGCTTGAGTCTTTGGCAGTATAGAGGTAAGACGGAAGGTGTGTTAATGTGGGTTCTCCAAAGATATGTGTGTGTGTGTGTGTGTGTGTGTGTTTTCATGTACACAGAGATTTATTATAAAGGATTGGCTTATGTGATTGTAGAATCTGAGAATCTGTGGTTGTAGATCAGCTGTCAGGAGGCTGAAGACCCAGGGAGATTGATGGTTTGGTTTTGAACAGAAGATTCTGATTATTCACCGTGAAATTATCTTGCCTGTCTTAGTCCATTTCTGCTGCTATAACAAAATTACTTAGGCTGAGTAATTTATAAACAACAGAAATTCAGTGCTTATAGTTACAGAGGTTGGGAATCTGGTGTTTGGTGAGGATGGTTCTCTGCTTCTGAGATGGCATCTTATTTCTACATGCTCACATCATGGAAGGTGGGAGGGAAGAGGGCCTAGGCTAGTCCCCATGAACCCTTTTATTGGGATACTAATCCCATTCATAAACACTTTCCCCCTATGATTTAATCACTTCCTAAAAACTTCTCTTCTTTTTTATGTTCTGAAGCAGGGTCTTCACAAGTAGTTCAGGCTGGCCTCCAACTTTGATCTTCCTGCCTCAGCCTCCCAGGGTGTTGGGGTTACAGGTGTGTACCACCATATCCAACTAAGGCCTTATCTCATACTGCTATCACATTGGGCCTTAGGTTCTGGCATAGGAATTTTGGGGAGACACATTTTCAGACCACAGCACTTCCTTACGTAAAACACAGAAATGTTCATATGATGAACAGTTGTATAAACAGCATTTCCCAATGAGTTAAAATTGGCCTTGATAATATTTATTTGTATTCATTGCCTTGCACACAAGGATCTGTCTTTCAGTTTCAGTTTTAGGACAAGATTTGTCTTTGCTCACGTACTTGTATACTTCTCTTCTTAGCCAAGAAGAGAATTTTAAAGCTTGGGCTTCCCCAGACTGCTTGGAGTGAAATTTAGCCCTAATTGCAGCATCTGCTTTGAATTTACTCAGGATAATGTTCTTGCCTTTCTTGAACATGACTTATTTATCTGTATGGATGGTTCAGTTGCACATGTTTTCTTTCCCACTAGACTGAGCTTTTTGGGTGCAGATACTGAGTGAGCCGAATGTGTACTTAATTTTGCAAGCCTCCTTTTTTTTTTTTCCAGAAGTAAATTATGTTGGGATAGCAAGTGGGAGTCAGTGGTGAATGCTTCTCTCTATACAGTACTCATCATTTATTCTGTGGCTGACCTGGGATGTGGATTGGATACTTTCACTTGAATATAATTTTATTGCTTTGGCTGTAAAAATTTGTGTGATGGATCCAAAGCTTCAGATTCCCAAGTAAAGAAGGTAATGGGAAGACATTTATAAAGTGCTGAGACTCTGGAGGGAGTCGTGATGGATGACAAGGAAGGCTTCCAGCTACTGAGCTGATCTTAGCGAGTCTCGCTATGGGTCACAGAATCAGAAATCACAGAGTGGTTTCCCAAGTTCACAGAGACTTAAACAATGGCTAACAGCTAGTGGGGAATCGGGTGCTGGTGTCAGTGCTGGGGATAAAGCTAAAACTACATAGATAGCCTTGGCTGGGATAGGCTGCTCATTGCCTGGGTGTAGGGACAGACCCATGCTCAAGTGACCGTGGGTCCTGGCCCCAAGAGATCGGGTATAGTTTCTGCACAGAGTCATTCATTGGGTTCTCGCCTTTAATCCTGTTTAGTCTGAAAACTCACTTGGAGAAACAAGGTGGCAGCAATTGAAGTGTTTGTCCCAAGAAAAAAATTCTCGTCTTTCTCTTTATGGGTCAGGATGGCTTTGGAGACTTCTGGCTTATGATTAGCTGAAGACGCACCCCTTAGAACCGGTCAGGGCTTTGTGATCAGCATCCTCTGCCTCGGGATTGGCCTGTGGAGGTACATTTCATTAGTTTCAGAAAGAGTGACGGGAGGTTTCGAGGCTGACAGTTGGCTCTTGCCTCAGTATTACATATGTTTCACTTTTGGGGGTGCCAAGCATTTGTGAGAATTGTCCTAGTTGTTATGATGAGCTAATAGCACCTCTGTTAGAAATAGAGAAATCAGGAAGTGCAGCCTGATTTTGTAGGAAGATGATTAATTCGTTTTTAGACATCCTGAGTTTGAAATGTGGGTTTGACACTTGGGTAGGAATGGCTGGTGTTTAGCTGAAGCTGCTTAGGTGAAATAGCTCTTGGGATGCTTGAGGTCTAGAGTTTATTTCTCTTTTTATGGTGTGAGAGGGTACTGGGAATTAAACCCAGAGCCTTTGCACTGGGCTACAGCCCTAGCCCATTTTATTTTTAATTTTAAACAGTGTCTCACTATGTTGCTAAATTGTCCAGACAGGACTCAAATATATAATCCTCCTACCTCGCCCTTCCAGAGTACTGGGATTACAGGTGTGCACCACTGTGCCCAGTTTATAATATTATAATTGTGGTTTTCATCAAATCTTTCTATGTTTAGCTGTTTTGTTGCTTGATCTCTAAGTCAGTAACTCCCAGCCCAAGTAGGGTCATGCTGCTGTGTCTTAGGCTCATGGGAGAGAAAAGAAGTGATATCTTGCTGGACCTGTCATTTAATAGTGTCACAGGGGAAGATCACAAAAGCCTGGTCACTGGTACCAACCAGCGGCTTCACACCTTTTCAGGAAACTCTCATATGGGGTTTTCTAACAAGTGTCTTTGAGGGACAGCAGGGACTTTGTGTTCTCTTGTGTGTCTTTCCCGCACTTTTACACCTTGCCATTGAGGAGGGTCCCCATGGCCACCCACACAGATGCCAACTTTAGAGCCCAGAGACTCGGCAGGTGACTGGCACAGAGGGTCACATATGTGGGGTGGGGAGAGGCTCAGGGTGCATTTCTGTCCCACAGGACCTGAGGTAGAGAGGCCTTCAGCCTCAGCTTGGGGACCCTCAGTGCCAGGGAGATCACCTCCTCTTCCAGAAGCTCTGTAGGAAAGAAAGGTGTCTTCACCTGCTCGCTACCACCCCCTCCACTTGCTTCTTGCCTGTTGACCTTCATTCCGCCCTGATATTCAGGATGCTTCTAGATGGGGAAGCGGATCCTGGGGCCCTCAGTGACTTGTTCCCCTTCATGGAGAGCCTTACAGGACGAGCTGGGTCAGGATCAGTGCTCCTGCTGCGGAGCGGATCACCTGGCTTGCACCTCTCCTCTTTCTGCACTTCTGTTCTTCTTATCACCCTTTTCTTACCCTGACCCTAGAGCCTCCAGCCCACCTTGTGCTGCGGGAACTTCCGAGTCCTCCTGGTGGCCATCTAGGTGTGGGAGCTCTGCCTGCAGGTGTGTTAGTGTGGGCTGCTTTGATTTCCTGCCCAAGTGCCGGAAGCTGCATGGTTCTGGGGATACCTTGAGATGCCCCCTCCCATCACTGTGGGGCAGGCAGGTGTGACCTCCATTTCAGATCTGTGTGTGCTCCCGGCCGTGCATGCAGGTGGCATCTGCATCTCAGACTTCACAGCTGTGTCTTAGAAATCCAGCCTGCAGCCGCCCATGTGCTCTGAGAGCCTGGGCTCTTCCTATCTGCTTTGAAGGCTGTGCAAAGGAAGCATCTGTGTTTTGGAAGGAGAAAAGTGAGATGCTTGGTTCTCTGGGTGATCACAGCCAAGATGGCCATCCTGGGCCATGCATCCTTTCTGGGGCGCTCAGTCCTTCTTTACAGGCATAGAATGTGAAAACTATTCGGGCCAAGGAAAGCAGCAGAGGGTATTCTCATTTGTATGAAGAGGCAGTTTGACAATGACATGGTGTACTGCGGTTGACAAGGACATTGTAGCTCAGATTTGTAATTCAATGGGGAAAATGTCAAATGAAGGAAAGGTAGAATCTAAGCTCCTTGGGACTTGCTCAGGCCAGTGGGATCCAGGGAGTATTCTGCCTTTCCCTTTACCACTGTTACTGTTACTTAAAAGGGAACACGGGCCACCTGACAACTGGGATGGTCCTTTAAGGAAGGGAAGGAAGAAGGAAGGAGTGATGATGTCTTTCTCTCCCCTCCCCCATTCTCTTGTGAGCAGGGAGAAGATGCCGTTCCACCACGTGACTGCCGGCCTGCTGTACAAGGGGAATTACCTCAATCGCTCTCTCTCTGCTGGCAGTGACAGCGAGCAGCTGGCGAACATCTCTGTGGAGGAGCTCGATGGTAAGGAACCCACCCTTGCTGGGAGCTTGAGCACCCAAGGGAAGTGTTTCCTGGCTTTTGGGGACCCAAGAGAAAGCAGCAGTTGTGACCAACTCTGACCATACGATGGGAAAGGGTTTTGAGATGAGTTTCCCTAAATGACTTCTTTGTATAGGATGGGCCTTGTCGCTTGAGAGTCCATGGCCAAAATTTTGGTTTTCTTGGATACTGATTGGGTGAGAGCCTTCCCTTTCCTTCAGATGTGCTGTCTTCCCTAGGGAATCTGTATCGCCGATGCAATCACCCCGTTTCTGTGATCATTTACAGTGGAGCCAAGCTGCAGGGGAGGGCTGAACGTGGCTAGTGGCTGTGTCTTGACTTGGGGCCATGGTGCTTTGAATACTGCCCAGCTCGGAGTCACTGGGAAGTGGTTCCAGGTGGAAATGGGCAGCAGTTTTTTTAATGACCTCTGTCCCTCCATAGCCCAGTACAGCCTGGATGTTCAGGACAAACTGTAGGGAAGGGAATAAATCTGGGATCACGATGAACAAATTCATCCAAGGATCGTGTCCCATTGTATCTGGATAAACCAATCCTTTGATGTAAAAAAATAAATAAGTAAAAGAAGGAGAAAGAAAATGAGGTTGACTTTATAGACACTTTTACTGGGGCCAAACCAGAATCAATTTCCCTAGTGTGTTTTGATGGTGTGTTCTTTGTAATGCTATTTTATAACATGTTTAACTTTGCTTCTAATGTAGTGAGGTCAAAATTACTCTCCAGATGTCTCTTGTACTTGCTTTTAAAGTGCCGTGGTCCAAACCATTGTGCTTGGTGTGTGCCTAGGGATGGGCATGACTTCTCACAATGGCGTCTCTGGCTCAGGGAAGCCAGACTTGCTGGCCACTGGGCAGGAGGTGAGGACTGCCAAGAGGAGAGCTTAGAATGGCCTTCCTTTCCCTTGTCCACTTTGTTTACTTGCTTATTTCAGTGCTCAGAGTGGGGTCCCAAGAGAGGTCAGGAGATGTTAGAAGTGGGCAAGCCGTGTGGGCAGGTCCAGGCTGGACAGAGACATGCTGGGAGAGTGGGACTCTCCTATCTCCTTACCTGCAGCTGGCCAAAGAACGTGCAGACAGACACAGGTCACAGAAGCAGGAACAAGAGCCCTGCCATCCTCCAAAGAAGGCCCCTCCTGGTCACCCTAGAGCAGGATAGGGCTGTGCTTGGGTGATGTCTCGGTCCATTCAGGCTGTTAGAACAATAGACTGGTTGGCTTACAAACAAGTATTTGTTGTCCATAGTTTGGGAAGCTGGTATCAAAGTACTGGCAGTCGGCATCTGGTGAGGGCCTGGGTCTTGGGTCACAGATGGCACTGGGTCCTACTGGGTGGAGATGAATGAGCTCCCTTGGGCCTCTACCAATCCCATTCATGGGACCTCCGACCTCCTCACCACCTCTCAGGTGCCCTGCATCCTAATACCATCACGCTGGTGATCATGTCTCCATGTAGCAAGTGGGGATCACAGACATCCACAGCACAGCAGCTCTGCCTGGCAGGTCATGCAAAGCCCAGGCTTTCTCTCCGCTTTGGGAGTCTCTGCTGGGAATGGCGACTGAGTGTGTGCTGATGTGGGGTGGGTTTTGGTTTTGTTTGTTTGAGCTGGTCCCCCAGGCTCGGCCACTCATGAGCCATCACAACTGGGCAGGGCCACCTGTACATTTTGGATGAACCTTGAAGAGGCTATGACTACTAACCAGATGAAGTTTAGGAATACTGCATGGCTTTCCATATGGCCCCTCTGTCTTCTCAACTCTGCCCTGAATGTCGTAGAGATGATTCTTGCTGCTAATCTGGCCTCTGCCAGCGCTTCTGTTGGAGGCATCACTGGCTCTGCTTTTTCGCAAGATTGCTTGCTGGATCCTCCCCTCCAGCATAGGAGATTGTGGCTCAGATACCCCCACATTCTTGGGTGAGCAGCAGAACCCACAGGCTTGCCATTTCCAACAAGCCACAGGTAGATTGAGTGGGTCTGAGACCCAGGGAGAGGCCGGCCGGAATTCTAACGGCCCTCCATGCCCAGTTTGGGGTTCCTGACTGAGGGGAGGCCAGCACACATGGCCGGCGGGCTGGCTGGTGAGGGTAAGGTGTTTGTCCTTCAGGAGGGTAATCCAGGCTCTCAGCCTGGAGAAGGGCCATTTATTTTCTGATGAAAGAGTCTTTCTCCTTATTTACTTATTTTTTTTGCCAAGGTGAATGCTGAGTTATGACTCCTCTTGCTTTATTACGAGCATCTTGGGGCTCTGGACAGGACAGTGCAGATGTGCTCTGGGTTTAGAGCAGGCAGGCATGGTCTGGACACCGGCGGATCTGAATTGGTTCAGACTGCAGATCGGACCTTGCAGAAGCCAAAGTTTCCAAGCATTGCCTGCTTGCTCTTCTCGTGGGCTGCCTTAGATCAAGCTGGTACTGAAATTTTGCTGCTTGGGCCACTCATTTATCCTCTGAGGATGGTGGTGGTGTACCACCAATGTGTTGGACGCTGCTGGGCACTGTAGCATCCTCTGTGGTCTGGCTACTTTGAGCACAGGTGTTTCTGACTACCAGCCGCTCTGCTCCCCACCTCTTCACACTAGAGCAGCTGCAGCCTCCTGCCTGTTAACAGCCACAGAGACAGCTTCTCTACCTATTTAGCATTTATCACCACCAATGCCATGTCTTCAATGTCTCTTTTATTCAATTTATAGGCCAAAGACACAGAGTTGATGAGTGATTACCCTGAGTATCTGCATTAGTCTGCTTTCCTATCGAAGGGACAAAATACAAGGCATGAACAAATTGAAAGAGGAGTGGTTTAATTAGGCTTATGGTTTTGTGTTTTCAGGCCATGATCAGCTGGTTCCAAGCCAGGAACAGTGTGGTGGAGGGGCCTGGTGGAAGGGTCAGGAGAGAGAGAGAGATACACATACACACACACAGACAGAGACATAGAGAGAGACAGAAACAGAGAGACATAGGCAGAGAGACACAGAGACAGAGACAGAGACAGAGAAACAGAGCCAGACCCAGAGCCAAGGATATGTTCCAGATCACACCTCCAGTGACCACCTTCCACCAGGCTGCACCGCCTAACAGCACACTCAGCTCTGAATCATGAGTATCAGGCCCCCATGATCCAATCAGCTTCCACACACATGAGACTTTTGGAGAATATTTTAGGTATAAACCATAATAGTAACAGTAGGAAACCACTCGCCACATCTCTAGCTACAATTAACTCCTGGGAAGTTTCTATTTTTTTCTTTACACAAAGCTTAGGAAGAAAAAATGCAAAGCCATATGAAGTTGGCCAGATTTTACTTAGAAGTCATCCAGCCAAACTCCACAGCATTTATTCCTAATCACTCATTCCTACTTATATCAGTTCACTTTCTCTTACTGTAATGAAACACTGGAGGCTTGGTTCTTTATAAAGAAAGGAGTTTATTTAGCTCACAGTGCTGGGTGTTTTAAGGCTATAGCATTGGTATCCACTGAGTTCTAGTGAGGACCTCGTGGTGAGTGGCATCACAGTGGCAGAAGCATTTGGGAGAGGGGAGAGATGGAGTGGTGAGATGGAAATCAGAGGCAGACTGGGAAGAGCCAGGGTTGAACTCGAGGCCTTACCTGCTTTTCAGTGGGTCCCGCTCTTAAAGGTCCCAGCATGTCTCCTTTTGTCACATGGGGAACCAAAGCCGCCAACCCATGGATAGTTGGTAAATAAGCTACATTCAAACCATATCACCATTCATTCATTCATTCATTCAAGGAGCACCTACCCAAATGTTTTCCAGGAGGAAACTTGATTAAGTGTAATATTCATTGCCTGTCTCCAAGGAGCTTACATTTATCCAGACAGTTTATAAATACACATAATGTATTAGTGGTGTCATGTGGGATTTTATAGCCATAAGGATTATAATTTTTACACAGTTTTTCCTAGTGCTATTTATAGAACAATGCTGTACTGCTATCTAATCTTAAATTCACCTCTAACTGAAGGCCATTCATTTTCATTAATATGGTGTTCCCTTGTACACATATACCTCAGTTTATTTACTCCTGATCTTGGTGGCTATTTGGGTTGTTTCTGGCTTGGAACTGTTAGGATCGAATCTCATCCCCCTTTATAATTGCAGATGTGGTCCTGCTAGTTCTGCACATGGCTCTCTCTGCCTTACTGCGGTCCTGTTTTAAAGTTCTCTCCTGACCTTTGGTTTTATTAAGAACAACTTAACTTGCACATGGTTTATAGAAATCTCGTTTCTTGGAGTCTTTGCCTCCAGTCTCCCAGGTGATAGTACCTTTCTTTTTCGTGGGATGTTCCTATATGGTCCATGTTGCTTCTTCCTGTTCTGCTCTTTAACCTAAATGCATAACGATGTTTAGAGGGCTGTTATTTGTCACCAAACAAGGGTTACTGAAGAGCCTGAGTGTATGATGCACATGTACCAATTCTCCAAAGTGAGTATCACTATTCTCTATTGCAAATGAAAATAAGATTAGTTTTAATTTAAAAAGTGTTTAACCTTCTTCACTTGATTCCAAACCTGAGGTAATCTTCCTCTTTTCCACCTTAGAGTGCAAACGGGTTGGTACTTCTCTCTAGAAGACAGTCATCCAGTCCCTGGCTGCTGGGCGGAGCTGGGATCCTGACTGACTTTACTCTTGATTGTGCCACAGAGTTATGTAACTTACCTGTTGTTTCCTCCCCTTCTCTCCTTCCTGTACCCAGATTGCTCTCCATCACTCAACCGTCGTAGTAACCCCTGTCCCCCCATAAAAGTAATCCCAGTGGGACACACCGGTCCACAGCCACAGTTCTGTTTAGAGTTGTTTTCCCCAGTTGAGCTGCTGGAGTGGGTTTGGGCTGGGGAATAAATTGTCCGGGCAAATAGTTACTATGAGACAAGGAGTGACTGCTTGATGTGCTGGTCTCTGTTTCCTGTGGGGCTGACGATGGTGGCGAGTCAGTCTTCCCTCACTGTGTGCTGGAGTCCCGAGATGGAGTGGAGATTGTGTTTCTCCAGCTTTGCTGGTGTTATAGGGAGCAAAACTCCTCCCCAGCGGCTGACACATACGCATGTCTCAAAGTTAAGATTTCTAAGCATGTACTTGTACACGCATTTGGGGAGTGTTTTAATGGAAGTCAGGAGCAGATTTAGCCTTTCCAGCCTGGAGCTCCATTTTGGGTGCTGACCAGCTTCGTTTAGACTGTTCCAGATTCATTGCCGGGGCGTAGCTCAGTCTCCTCCATGACCCTCTGTTTGCTTATTCCAGATGACTTGTACTCAGAATTTATTCCAGACTTTCAATAGCATCTGGCACTGTTACTCACACTCTTGCTTTGGAATTGTCACTGCACTGGCGTCCATGTCATTGGCTGGATCTGTTCCTATCCTTTTGCTTCCTCTTTGTCATTTTCATGTTTGTTGTGGACTCTCTTTCTCTGCCTGTTTCTTCTGCGGTTTTTGTTGTCATCCCATGGGCATCGCTGTGCTCATGGCCTGAAGTTACAAACCTTCAGCCCTTCTGGCATCCCGACTTTTACACTTGGCACCTACAGCCCTGTACAGATCCTTCACAAGTCCTTTAAACTCCAAACACAAACCTGAATGGATTTTCTTTATCCTCTAAAATGGAAAAAAAAAAAAATAAAAAAAATAAAATGGCCCCTCCTCTCGAATTTTTCTGAGGAATTTGTTACATTGTACTCAGTGAGCCACAGCTGTAATGTGGAAATCATCCTTGATACCTTCTCTTCTCTCAGCGCCTCCTTGTAATGGGCAGTCCTGCAGAGCCTGACCTGGCCACTCCCTTCTTTCCTCCCATCCCTCCCCTTCCCTCTTGTGTTATTTTTTTTTTTCTTAAGAGGTTTCATTTTGGCAGATCTGAAACGTACATAACATACTTTGATCCTTTTTACCCCACCATCACCCCTGTTGCCCAACCTCTTCCCAATTTTACATTTTGGGGGAGGTTTCAATGTGTGTAATAGATCCTACTTGCACCCATCTTCTCATTACCTGTCTTTATACATTCCCTCTCTCGCTATTCCTTCCTCTTCTCTGGTAATCATCTCCCTCTGCTTTTCATGTCACCTCCTTCCTTCCTTCCTTCCTTCCTTCCTTCCTTCCTTCCTTCCTTCCTTCCTTTCTCTCTCTCTCTCTCTCTCTCTCTCTCTCTCTCTCTCTCTCTCTGTGTGTCTCTGTCTCTATCTCTATCTCTGTCTCCGTCTCTGTCTCTTTCTTTCTTACCACAAGACCCTGGTCAGTTCCCACCTCACAGACAGCTGTGCTTGATGGAGGTTGGTTAACTTTGAGGCTCCACCATGATTTGACCTGCATGTTAGTTCAAATCTGTGTCTTGGAGGGTTGGCACTTGGACACATACTTGATTGGGTCATTTCATTCTTATAACTGTTTTCTTATTTTCATATCTTTATCTCCATCTACATTTGATCTGTCCATATATCTATACCTGTATCTATGCATGTGTGTATGTGTACTGTACACATATATAAAACTTTAATTTCTAATTTTTTTCCAAATCTGTGGGGATCTTAAAAGACATAATGAAAACTAGTGAACTCTCATATATCCTTCACCTAATTTTAAAGATTTTGCAACAATTGCTTTCCTTCTTTTTACCTTTTTTTCAAAATAATACACACACACACACACACACACACACACACACACACTTTTTACATTCTAAACTCTTAACTTAGTTCTTCTAATAGTTTATAGTTTCCATGTGTCTTGAGATACCGTTTGCTTACTAAGACATTTTCTTTAATTCTTTGACTGCATTTTTTAATATTTATAACAACTCTGTAAAGTCTTTATGGACTAAATCCAACACGTAGGTGCTAGGCCATTTTAGAGTTGGTTTCTATACATTGTGGTCAAATTTTCTTGTTTCTTTGCATGTCTATTAGTATTTGACCATACATTTAACATTGTCAATGCTGTATTACAGAGACTATGTATTCTGTTATCTTTGTCAGAAGAATGATGATTTTTGTTCTAAGGGGTAGTTAAATTACTGTTTGGCCAGCTTATGCTTGTGTAGGTTCAGTACTATGCTTTGTTAGGTAGATCTGTAGAAATCCCAGGGGCATGTTCATTATTGTTGAGATGTGATCTTTGTAGCATCTCAGAGGAATGGTTGGGGTATTCATGAGGTGTTTTTTGTTGTTGTTGTTATCTCTAAGAGTTACTTGAGTTCTCACATTTGTTTTCTGTTCTCAACCTCAAATCCTCTGTTCCCTGATAAGTCTGGTTTAATCTAACTTGCCCACAGACATCCATCCTTCAACCAGGATTCATGGGGAACTTTAGCAGAGTTTCTTTTTCTAAAAAAATTATTAGTACATGTTTGCCATCCATAACGGAGGCATTCATCACGGGGAATTGGTACATGTACATGTCACATCTTAATTCTTTTTATTTCCCTTTCCTTTCTTCCCCTCTCCCTCCATCTCTAGATCCCCTTTCCACCTGTGAAAGACCCACCTCTCTGTTTCTGTTACCTGTCTTTTATTTTGCTGTTTAAATTTGGCTTGTGCCTAGATGTCCCTCCCCCAAGCCTCATGCCATCGTAGGTGGAGCTTTTCAGAAGTGGCTGGATCTAGGGTTGTGTGATGCTGGGATTAAGGATGTGATCCTGGGATTGATTCATGGTGCAGTTTGAGGCTTAAAGGCGCCCCACTCTAGGTGTGAGTGCTGCCAACAGCGAGGATGGATAGCCTGCATAGAATGTAAGGAACATAAAGAGGGCTGCTCTTGTTGCTGCCTGTAACTTGCAGCTTCGCTACCTCACTGCTTGCTGCTTTGCTGCCTTCTGCCTCCATGAACTGTTTCTCCTCTGCCAGGCCACCCTGCCTTGGAGCCAGCCAACTATGAACTGAAACCTCTACAAGCTGTGGAGCCGCAGTGCATCTCTCCTCCTTTAACTTTGTGTGTCAGGTATTTTGTCTCAGCAACGAGGAAAGTAAGTAAGGCAAAATTATTTATACCTTGGGTTTCTCATACAAGAGGAACTGGGTAATACTTAAACTCATGTCTGATTTGTATTACTTAACATTATAGTCTCAAGTGGATCCGTTTTCCTACAAATTACTCAATTTAACCTTCTTAATGGTAGAGTAATACCTTGTTGTGTATAAATACCACATTTTCTTTATCATTTTTTCTTCTGATAGACATACAGGCCACTTCCAAGATTTAGCTATTGTAAGTTATCACATAGCTTCGGATGCCTCTTCTCCACGTAATCTCTCTGCTGCTGTCCTTCCATCTTCTAGCTTCTGTAGCGACCACAATATGAAATGTGCTTGAGAAACTGTCCCCAGGCAGAGCCGGGATGGCTGTGGGGCTCCTTCTCTTCGCACATGCAGTGACCTGCTGTCTGCTGCCCCAACAGAGTTGCCTCATGTTTTCCTTAGTATCATGTACATAGTGGGAGGGTCATTCTTATATATTACTTTCTAATACTCTATTATCGTCAATGTTATCTTGTTGCCTGCTTTAACCAGCTCGAAGTCCTTTTCAGTTGTCACAGCAGGCCATCCTTTAATATTTCACTTCTGCTTATAATTATTAAATGGCTTTCCACTGTCTCTAACAGTGAGAGGAATAGCCAACTGTCTACAACAGTGAGAGCAATAGCCAACCTCCGTAACGAAGCATCAGAAGTCCCGTGTGGCCTGTGTTCTTCGTTTTTCTGTTTGCTTCTGTCTCCATTGTTTGGCTTCCAAACGCTTCCTCCCTGTCTCCCTTCCTTTTTGTCTGCAGTACTGGGGATTGAACCCAGAGCCTTCACACTGATCTACATCCCCAGTCCCCCTTTTCTGTTTTATTAAATTTTGAGACAAGGTTTTCCTAAGTTGCTCGGTTGCCTAAGATGGCCTTGAACTTGCAGTCCTCTTGGGCAAGCCTCCCAGAGTGCTGGGATTACAGGTGTGCACCACTGTGCCTGGTTCCAAGTAGCTCTGTCTTGCTTAAACACGTCTCCTGCTTCTCTGCTGTTGTCCAAGCTGTTGGAAATGTTCTTTGTCTACCTGAGAAATGCCTATTCATCTTTTAAGTTTCACCATTATCATGGTCATTGTCATCATAATCATTACAGGTAAAATTTATTGATCCCTGAGTATGTGCTAGGAGCTGTTCAAAGCACTTTATAGGGATTAACTCATTTAATCTTTTAATAATCCTATCATGCAGGTGCTATTATTAACTACCTTTTTACCAGTGTGAGAAATTGAGGAGTTACACAACCTTGTGCAAGGTCACATAAGTGGTAGCATCTGTTGGAACTGAGATTTAAAGTGTCATCTGGTTTCAGAACCCATGTTTTTTTAACATTTATATTCTGAGTCCTCCTTTCTGCTCGACAAGACCCTTTGTGTGTTCCTGGCATCCATCACGTCACTATCATGCATATCACTGCCACTGCAGTGACACATGGGTGAGAAGCTCGCTGATTAATCAGACTTCCAGTGGGTGGGGAGATATATTTAAAGCTCTGTATGTGCCCAGCATGCTCCTGACTGAGAGCAATGGTATGCTGCAGGTGAAGGGAGGCTGGGGTGGTCATGGATTTGTGCTAGAATGCGGTTGGCTCCTCTGTAGTGAGCTTTGAGGAGCCCGCCCACCCCCACCTCTGCCTCCACCCCATCTGGGTTTTGACAAGAAAATATATGAGGGACCCTTTTTTCTCTTTCATTTTTGTTGCTTGATTTAAAGATTCCTGGCGGATGTATACCCTACTTGCCTTTTTTGGAGAGATTTCCCTTTCCCGACTCTTCAAGAGAGGCAGAAAGCTTCTGTGGCAAGAACAGAAGCTCATAACCGTTATCTGAGAAGAGCGACAGGCTCTAAGTTCCCCTCTCTAGAGGAAGTGATAAAACTTGGAATGAAGCGCATTGCCTCAACAAGAGTGGGAGTTGCTAGAGGCATAACTTGGCTCCTGAGCTGGGAATTACCTTCTGACTTGCGTGTTTCACCTAACTTGGGGCCTTCCTCCTTGGGGCTTGCCCTGTTGTTGAGTCTCAAGGGAAGTCTTTGTGGGGAGTTTTGAAGCTTTGTTCACAGAACAAAGGAAGAATTTTTCTAATGGTTGCTGCTTCCAAGGGCCCACGCCTTCGAGAGCATTTGCGTAAGACTTTCTGCAACTTGTTCTCAGAATTCATTTTGATCACTGTGGCCAGGAAGGAAATCTGAGTATCATCCCTACCAGCCTCACTTCATTCATTGGTAATTGATATTCTGCCTGCTTCCAGAAGAGATTGAGATGTAAAAAGAAGAGAACATAAACTGCAAAGCCTGTCAGAATAGAAATGGAAAATAAAAATCTGCATACAAGGAAGAAGAAAGAATGATGGCAGCCCCTTAAATGAATGCATTTGCCATAAATGAGCATTAAATTTATCTTCAAGCTTCCAGTTGGTTGAGGCAGAAAGGTCAACATAAATTACAGGGACAGCCACAAAAGCTCCTATTGGAAGAATAGTTTTCTTAGCTGTATTTTAAGTAGGAATCCTTTGACCCAGAATGAAATTACCAAACAGATTAGTATTTTATATCATTATTTCAGGCACATTGATGATTTTCAACCTGTCTCACACTCAAAAAATTTGAGGATTTTTAAAAACATATTTTTACTTGAATAGTAGCTCGATAGAAGAGATTCTGGATAAGGGAAAGGGGGTCATATTAGACTATCCGGATGCAAAAAGATGAAGGTAGCTTATAATTTAGAAAGCTTTCTCATCAAGTAATCTTAGGTATCTCCTGTAAAATATATTTCTCTAGTTCTAAGAACTGTGCTTGAAATAGCAGGCAGAGGTAACAGGTATGTTAGTCAGCTTTCCATTACTATAACAAAATACTGGAGATGCTCATTTTAAGAAGAGGAAAGGTTTACTGTGGCTCATGGTTTCAGAGGCTTCAGTCCATGACCAGTTGGCCACACTGCTTTTGGCAGATGGCAAAGTAGCACATTATAACAGGGAGGGTGCAGGGCAAGCTGCTCACCCATGGTGGCTGGGAAGTGAACAGGAGAGATACGAAGAGCTGGCATCCTGCTGTGCCCTGCAAGGGCATGGTCCAGTGACTTAAAACCTTCCAGTAGGTCCCACATCTCAAGTTTCCAGTCGTGAAAGCTGAGGATATCAAACCTTTAACATGTGGACTTCTGGGGAATATTCCAGACCCAAGTCACAGCACTTGGCCTGGAAATTCAGGAACCTGCATCACAAGGGATGACCTTGTCTTGAGGTGTCTGAAGGACAACAGTTCTTCTACCGCTGTTTACCTCCACCATACAGCAACTTGGGTATGGCTCCTGTGGAACCATTCACTTTCAACAGAAACGCATCCTAAATAGATGACTGAGGTAGTGAAGCCCCATAGCGCTTCTCCAGCTAACTAAATGAGTTAGTGTCCTGAGCAGTTGTTGTCCAGCATTATCCATCTGGATGTTGAAGAGAGTTTGCCAAAACCCATCATTCTGACATTGGTTTCACTGATACTGAGCTATTTCTCCTTGTGCTAATTGGCCAACGGTAGGTTTACCTATTTCCTGGGACTACTCAAGGATGTGATATTAGCAAAACATTCTAGCAGAGCTGGCTCACTGGTCTTCCTTCTTCATGGTGCCATCCAGAGCATCTAAACACTACTCTAAATCGTTTAAAAGCAACTGGTAGGCTAGGACACATTTTTTCTAGCAAGATGGTCATTTCTACTTCCTGTTATTCTCAAACAGGAAAAGCACCAAGCATACTCTTGAGATCTGTATGGATTTACTGTTATGTGACAAATTATTCTAAAACTTGGTGATATTTTAAAACAACAAACACCTGTTGTATCACAGCTTTGTGAATCAGAACCTTAGGGTTGTTGTAGACAGCTGGTTTTGACAGCTTCTCTTAAGAGGTTGCAGCCAGAACATTGCTGGGACTGTGGTCATCTAAGAGCTTGAATAGGGGTGGGGATCTGCTTCCAAGCTTACTCACATAGCTGGTGGCTGAGGGACTCTCTCCCCTGCCATGAGGGCCTCTCCACAGGACTGCCTGAGTGACTACACGACATGAGATTTACTTTTCCCCAAAAGATGGTCTAGGGACCTTGTATAATTCTCTCAGATGTCACACATTGTCACTTCTTCCACATCTATTCATTAAAAGTGAATCATTAAGTACAACCCACACGTAAGGTAAGTAGAATTAGGTACCATTTTTTTTGAAGACAGAAATATCAAAGAATTAGTGGGCATATTTTGAAATCAGTGAAGACTCTATTAGATTCGAGATGGCTTCTAGCTGTGGAGTTAAAGGCTAATGGTAAGTCATGGAATATTACAGAATTATAATATTATAAATTAAATTATAATTATAATATTCTAAAATCATTAGCATTTCTTTATTTAGTGAAGAGGAGAGCACCAATTATCAAAGTTCAGAGTAAAGCCTGGATGATCTTGAAGGGAGTAGGACCCTAGATTTCTTCAGATCGGGCTCCCTATTATAGTTTTACCCATTCACAGTTATTACAGAGGTGGTTAATGCTTCCCCCATGTCTTTCCTCCCTTCATGATAGAATTTTTGACCAGACAAAATGATGTGTACAATAAAGATAATAAAGACTAACTATATTTCCTGGTCTCCTTAAGAGCTGAGTGCTGGTACGTTCTGGCTAAGGAAAAATAATAAGTTAGACAACTTTTGTGCATCCTACCTTTCCTTCTCCCTTCTTATTGATGGAATGGGAATGTTGTCATCTGATACCTTGGAGCCAGGCTTCTCCCCCTTGAATGACAGAGTGGTCCACTAGGAGGAGCTTGGGTGCCAGCAGAACGTCAGTGAAAAGGAGAGAAGTCAACTCTGTTTTTTGGGGGGCGGGGGAATCACTCACAACTAAACTTAAACCCACAGGTGCAGCAACCATGTGACTTCAGACCAGTTTTCCAATCCTTAAACCTATTCTCAATTTTTACATCAAGGTCTTGTATATAATGCTTCCTTAAGAATATCCTGCATATTTTTGAGGAGGAGGGATTGCTGTAGATTAGGACTCGGAAATAAATTTATAATTTTGAAGCATCGGAAGTTTGTTTTCTGGCTCTCTTCTCTCTCTTTTCTCTCTGTCTCTGTCTGTCTGTCTCTCTGTGCCTCTGTGTGTCTCTGTCTCTCTCCCTCCTTTGAATTCAGCTGTTGAAATGTGAAAGGAACCCGTTCAGCAAGGGTAGAGCGAGCAGAGAAGGTGCAATGGCGTGGTCCCTAGAAGTCTCCCAGAGGACATTAACTCCGGGGGAACTTGTGCCGTCCCTGGGAGCCGAGTGAAAGTGCAGACACGTGGTGGCTGCTTCAAGCTGTGTGTTGAATAACTGAATACCAGGCCTTCTGATAACAGAAGTGGGGCAAAAAGAGAGCCAGTCGTTCCCAGTGAGTCATTCTGTAATGAGCACAGGACAGGGGTGGTATCTATGGCAGCAAAGTGTGGCACTGGGAGTCAGGTGACCTCCATCAATTTAGCTTTTCTCACCTGTACTGTGTGGATAATAGGATATACCATATAGCTTAGCAAAGTGAGTTAGTTATTATTGTGAATGTGCAAAGGGGCCAGTAAAGAGTGATACTGGTAGCAGATGCTCTTATTGTTATGCTCACTGTTAATATTCCCATTATCCCTGAACATTCCTGTGGGGAGTCTCACCCCCACACCAGGGCAAGTCATTCTGTAGGGGACAAAGCAGAATACTGAGCTGTCATCCTACGCATCTCTTTTGTCAGGGCAGGTCTGATTTAGGACATTCTGGCTCTGATAGGAGAGGCTGATTACTGCACAGAAGGGTCTGGACACTCCATTGTGATTGTCTGTGTTATCCCTGAGCTTTCAAGGAAACTTTCCTATTCCTCCCACCCAGCCTTAGAACTTAATTTCAAAGACCCTGCCTTATTGGTTTGGAGGTAAGAGTCTTAATTGCCAAAAATAAAATAAAAGAGAGAGAAAGTGACCCAGTGATACTACTAGCAGCCAGGACATCAGGCCATTGGTTGTGCTGATAGATCCAAGATCCTGCAAAAGTTGCGTGTGGGAAACATCTCTGGATTGTTGAAAATCAGATCTTCGAAATCCTCACAGTAAATTGGATGCGAATGTGGTTTGTTAGCGTTCCATTTCTGTGACAAAAGACCTGAACAAAACAACTTAAAGGAGGAAAGATTGATTTTTGGCTCATGGTTTCAGAGTTCAGTCCATAGTCACTCATTGCCTCTGGGCCTGTGTTGAGACAGAACATCGTGATGGGAGTAGATGGTGCAGCATAGCAGCTCACCTCATGTTGAGCAGAAAGAGAGAAGGGACTGGGGACCAGATATGCCCTTCTAGGGCCTGTTCCTAGTGACCTACTCTTCCACTCATTCTCATCTCCTTAAGTTTCCTCTATCTCCAAATAATGCCATCAGATTTTGAAACCATCAGTGGATTAAGCCACTGATAAGGTCAGAGCCCTCAGGGTGGAGTCGCTTCCCCAAAATTCCCACCTCTGAACATTGCTGCCTTAGGGCCCCAGCCTTCAGCACTTGAGTCTATGGGGTCATTTGTGACCTTAACACACACCCATGGGTCTGCTTTTCAAGTTAACAGATGTATCCCACAGTACTTACTCCATGGGCTGGAAGAGACGTGGTGATGGGAAGAAGTGCAGGCTGAAGTCGAGGCTGGATGACCAGAGCTCACGTCCCTCCGTACGGGAACATTGGCAGCTCCTTGGGTTCATGGCTGAAGGATTGTGGTGACGGAAGGAATGCGGATTTCCATTCCTGCCTCTGCAGAGCAGCAGCTGGAGTGAGAATGGGAGCGTATAGCCATCTGTGTTGCTGGTGATACACTGTGGCATCCCTATTTTCTGTGGTGTTCCCTTTTCCAGCTTGTTCTCCCTCACAGGTATTTTACCCTCACCTGGGTAAAATTCAAGGCCATATTTATTTGGGTAGTTCTTCCAAACCCTAAACATTAATTTTGGTATTAATGGTTTAGGCTGACAGTAAGAAGATACGGTGTTTTTTCTTTTTCTCTCTCAATGTGTTAAGGGAATTATCCCAGGTTGAAGGTAGAGCTGGCCCAGTGATTGGGCCACCATTCATGTCCAGGTGGAGGGGTGGTTCTTGGCTGGCGCTAGCTGGCAAATGTTTAGCTGCCATTATACTGCTGGTACCCAGTGAAATGAGCCTCAGGATGCTTTGTGTGCCTCAGCCATCTGGGTAGCAATTGGGCATTTCTGAGCCTTGGAGCTTTGGAGGGAGGATCCGCTATAAATCCTTGGTCTGGTGCCCCTGTGCAATTTGTAGGGGCCCTCAGAGAGCCTCACCTCTCTGTCTTCTGCTGCTCAGGTAGCAGGGAGATGGGGAAAGTGGAACAAGGGAGAAAACCTGTAAACGGAGAGAATCAGTATTTCCTACACCTACACAGAGCCACCTGGACAGCGATGTGCAGCTTCTTAGCCAACCTCTTTTGGAGCTGAAGAAACATCTGAGAAATTCAGGTGCATGACTGATCATGGTTTTATGTTACTCCTTTTAAGATCACTTTAGAGGTGCCTTTGATTTCTGGGAATAGGGCCTTGAGCCGGTGCTGAACTCTTCTGCTGGATTTTGGGGATCACGAACATGCAAAATAAAAGGTTCATTATTTCACATTTTGCATCATCAATGACTGAGGCTGGGCAGCCCAACAGCAGCTGAGAGATGTTCTGTGGCAGATGTTCCAACCTGGGGAACCTTGTGGAATTTGTGAACATTTTGTGTTCATGAGTAGTGTTTTTTTTCTCTTGGGAGAAGCTCTATAATTTTTGCCATATTTTAAAAGGATTCAACATAAATGTTAGCACCTATTGCTGATTTGTATCTTATAGATTGGACTGGTCACATTAGTACACAAAGTTTGAGCACTGTTTTGTTTTATAGTAGTGGTGAGACTGGATAGGATGGACTGATGCTTACCAGTGAGGTTCTGTTTGTATCTTTTTTTTGCCTTACTGGGGTTTGAACCCAGGGCCTTTCTGCTGAGCTACACCCCCAGCTCCTTTAAGCATTTTTTTTTTTTTGAGGTGGAGTCTTGCTAAGTTTCCAGGGCTGGACTCAAACTTTCCATCATCCTACCTCAGCCTCCCAGAGTGCTGGGACTCCAGGTGTGTGTCACCACACTGTGCAGGTCCTGTTCATAGCTGAAAGGACTGCATTAGCTGTAGTGCAGAGATAGATGAAAGGAGGGTGGGCTTCCAGGCAGAAGCATCAGTCAGGAGCCCCTTTGCGGCTTTCAGGGGGAAATGGTGGGCTGCTCACCTCTGCAAAGGGTAGAGCTTTGGAGAGAATGCGGGCTCGAGGAGTGAGCTGAACATACAGACCTTTGTCTGTGTTTATGTTATTCAATTTAGTTTTTACCATAACTATGGGACATTGTAGTCCTCATTATACAAATGAGGAAGATTGGTCTCAAAGTGATGAAGTTGCTTACTTAAGGTCACAAAACTGATAATTGGCAGAGCTGGGATTCACACTCAGCTTTCTCTGTCTCCAAGGCCCATGGCTTTAATTATCCAGCACGTTATACCCTCCCTACCAAGCTTTGGTGAGGTACGGATGTAGGAGCAGGTAAGGAGCAGGGGTGAGGTACCCAGCTGTCCAACTAGGAAACTTGGCAAGGAGGTGAATAGATAGGCTCACATTCTGAGCTCAAGGATGTAGATGTCTCCCACAGGTGGGATGGAGATGAAAACCTAAGGTCATATGACCAGTGGGCCCTTGATTGAATTAGGGAGCTTAAACTAGCCTACAGATAAAGATTTCAGAATCTTCATTATATGAAATGATGGATAAAGGAAAGAGAGTCAAAGTTCAAACCGGAAGGTCCGCAAGGTGGCCACTGGTGACTGGGAATCACCACCTCTTCACCAAGCTTCTTTATATCCCTGGACTCTGCTTTTATACCATGTTCAATTCCCCAGGCATATTTAATGATCTCAAGAGCCAAAATCTTTCACAGAGGGAAGAATGCATTGAAAAAAAAATAAGTCATCTAT
The DNA here is from genome assembly GCA_004027595.1 of Dinomys branickii. Classification (NCBI taxonomy): domain Eukaryota; kingdom Metazoa; phylum Chordata; class Mammalia; order Rodentia; family Dinomyidae; genus Dinomys; species Dinomys branickii. The sequence goes on along the minus strand of PVLD010001715.1, from coordinate 46,910 downwards.
TTGTGCTCAATTAATTTGGTTCATGACTTGGCAATGCCCTCCTCTTCCACACTGAGTGAGAAACTTGCCTAAGCCCATTGGCTATCTTGGATTCTCTTTGTATGTTTTTTTGGTCCTGGGGATTGTACCCAGGGCCTTTGCACTGAGCTATCCATCTCCCCATTTTTTTTGAGACAAGGTCTTATTGAGATGGCTGCTCTGGGCTCACATTTACAACTCTCTTGTGTCTGCTGCTAGAGTGCTGAGATGACAGGCATATGCCTCTGTGTCCAGTTAGGCTGCCTCAAATTGTGAAAGAACTTTATTCTGGCTCCTGACCAGATGAATCCATTGATTTTTATGATATCACAGAAATATAATACAGGTAAAAATACCTACAATACCTATAATACCTACAAAGAGACTATGATAAGTCAAACATCACCTGCCTATAATTAGGAGAGCTCTAGGTAACTATAAGACCAGGCATTAGAGCTTGACTTACTGCCTGGTCAGTGGCGAATTCCAGGGATTTTGGAGTTGGACTGTGCTTGGATCTGGATCTGTTAATTACCATCTTGGTGTCCTGGGAAAGTTTTATCATGTCTTACAGAGTTGTCATCAATGAAATGAGGTAATATTAATACCCACTTTGTGGTTAAGCAGGTAGCCGGATGTCTGACTCGTGGCGAGTACCCTGAAACAGTGAAGCACTAGTATTAATTCTTGACCAGCTAGTGGGGAGGAATGAGTCTAGGGAGATTCACTATGACACTCCTTTATCTTTCCCCAGTCTGTCCAATTAAAAGCACTCAACTGACTAAGACTGGAAAGTACAAAGGGTGTTTTAAGGTGAAAGAGCAAAACCAAATCTGTAAATCTGGAATTTGGTGCTTTTTTGGAGTGTGTGTGTATGTGTGTATGTGTATGTGTGTGTGTGTGTGTGTGTGTGTGTGTGTGACTCAAGGGTGCCCACAGCCCACTTTCTGGGTTATCCTCTGAGCCTCTCCACTGACCTTCTGGAATTCCAGATCCCAGCTGCCCTTATGTCTCTGACGTGCTGTGGATGTGTGAACTTACAATTCTGTAACAGTGTGATTTTGTTGGATCAGGCATGCTGGGATATCAGGGGAGAGGAACCACCTCTATTGAGTATTTTGTGCTAAACACTCACAGTGTCTCACTGCTGTCCATCCTCATTGCTACTGTTTTTATCATTGTTATTGATATTGTTTCTCCAGAATGTTGCTCTACTGACGCGTCTCACTGCTTCCTGCCTTCCCTTCCTTTTCATCCTGTGGACAGGCTAGTTCCAAGGTTCTGGAAATCAGCGGAACATGTGCAGTCAAAGGGCTTATGTTATCTTTCCCCATCTTCTCTGTATGGCCGGGGCCAAGTTGGTGATGATCAAGGCAAGAATTCTTCAGGGTAGAATGTCTTTTATGAAATAGGGAGATGATAAAACTTGCTATTAAATATGACACTAATAATGTTCCCTGCAAGTGGTGAAATCTTCAAATTTTCCCATCTCTTTAGTCTATCTCTCTTTCAAGAACATTTATCAAAGAGGGATACGACATCTGGGCAAGCGCTAATGGCTGCAGGTTGACTGGTGCCACCGATCACTGCTCTAAGCTCATAAACAGACCTTGTAGCGAAAAGCCCGTGGAAGGGAAGTGTTTCTCTCTGAGCCTCTGATAATTGTTTTTGATTATAATATGTCATCGACTTCTAAAGCATTGCCCACTCGTGGAGAAACGCATTTGTCTTCCTAGAGACAGTGACTCGGTGAGGTGTGTGTGCTCCAGGTGGCTGGGAGTCACTCGAGTGGCTGATGTGTGGGGCCGGCAGACAGTGTGTCCCAAGTAGGGGCTCCTACATCAAGGCATACTGGCCCGGCTTGAATAAATGACCAGGCAGAGACGTTCTCAAGTACGCGCTTGCTTATGAGCATGCTGTCTGCATCCTCCTCAAATGTGATCTGGTCCTGATCAAATTATAAGCCCCTCTCCCGAGTAGTTGTAGAGAAAGCAGTTGTAAAATTGCCCTTTGCCAAACTAAGGGAGCCCAGTAAGAAAAATGCCACACAGATGCTGAAGTGGTCTGGACCACAGGATAGCTCCTCACTGAAGAGGCCGGGAGGGGCCTGTGTGTGCCACGTCTGCTGCTAGGCGGCGCTGCACTGGGGACAGAGCCACACCGGGCAGCAGAAACCCGGCCTCACTTTGCCTCCCCATCAGATGGGAGTTGTCTCAGAGTCGCAGCTTGGATTACAGGAGAAAGTCGTGAGAAGTAAGAAACCGGGAACATAGGGGTCATCAGTGAGAAATTAATGAATGAGTTTTATCATTGAGCTGTAATGAAAGGACGATGGTAAACCTGCATTCATTCCGCACACGCTCACAGCATTCTGCAACGGGCAACGAAAGGCAGGGCGAGCAGTCAGACCCAGATTCTGGGCCTCGTGGCCCGCCCAAGCGCTCCAGGTAGAGCAGGGGGCTGGAAAGTCTGTCTCAGAAGGGCCCTGGCGCTCCTAACTTCCATAGCTCAGTGACCTTCTCAGCCGCAGTTTCTGCACTTGTACCAGTGAGAAGTCGTATTTATTTCACTGAGTTTTTCTACCCAGTACTGAGGACTGAACCCAGAATCTCCACACTGAGCTACATCCTGAGCCCTTCTTTTCTCATTTTGAGGCAGGGTCTCGCTGAGTTGTCCAGACTGGATTCAAACTAGCAACCCTCCTGTCTTCATCTCCCAGAGGACTGGTTCACTGATTTTTTTAAATAATGCCATTCATTCATTTCTTCTTTCATTCAACAAACATTTTATTTAAAAAAAATTATTTATTAGTATGTGTTTGCAGAACACGATGATTATATCCATTGCAGGGAGCTGGTACATGCGCATCACATGTCTTAATTCCTTTTATGCCCCTCCCCCTTCCTCTTTTTCTTCTTCCCCCCTCCATGTCCATTGAGTGCTGACAATGTTTCAGGCAGTGTCAGGCAAATACCAGATCCTTGCTGATGGAGTGGGTGTGGAGATGAGGCAGTGAAATAGGTCAAGGTTTTGGTTTCATTAGCTGAAAGAATGGGGAGGAAGAAATTCATTTAGCGGGGAGGAAGCTCAGGAGCTCTTATTGGACACATTAACCATGAGATGCCAGTGTCCAGGTGAAGATTCTGCATAGATCACTAGATAGTAATCAAGCCTGCAGTTCAGGTTAGTACAGCACTCCATCCCCTTCCCCAAGTCCCCTCAGTGGTGACATCGTGCAAACCTGTAGTACAGTGGCTCAGCCAGGATATAGCAGTGGACACAGCCAATGTACAGAACACTTCCATCATTAAACAATTAGATCATATAAATTTAATTCATTAAGTATCATAAAATAAACTATCGAAAGTCAAGAAGAAGAAGAAGAGGAAGAGGAAGAGGAAGAGGAGGAGGAGGAAGGGGAGGAGGAGAAGAAGAGGAGGAAGGCAAAGGAGAAGGGGAAGAAAAAGAAAGGGAAGAAGGAAAAGAAAGATAAGGAGGAAGAGAAGGAGAAGGAGAAGAAGAACAAAGAAAAAATGCCCTGGTGTGGGGCTGGTGTGGTTGGTTGGTAAAGGTTCCCAGCAGAGCACAGTACTTGTGTTGGGTTCTGAAGGATGGGAAAGATTGGGTGGGATTCTGTGGTAGAAAGGGCAACCTGGAGAACATCTCTGGATATGGAAGCTTGGTATGAGCTGGGTGTTTTTTGAGAGTGGAGGGTGACCAGTGAGCACATCAGAAAGGAGGGTTGAAAGTTTGATTAGGTCCAGGTGATCTAGGGGGCCAGGCTGAGAGGTGAGACTTTAGTGGCAGGTGGTTAGGAGGTTCCTATGCTTTAGTGGCAGGCAGTTTGAAGGTTCCTGTGCTCGCAAGTGATGCAGTCCAAGCTCTAGGAAAGTTGATCATGTCTCTGTCTTTAGTGGGTTGAGTAGGGGGACCTTGGGGTGAGCAGTGAAAGCCTGTTAACAGTCAGTGCTAAAAAAGAATTCAAGCTCTTGATATCAGAGAAGAAAGAAAAGTATGGTCCCGGGGGATGATCTGTGACATGTCTAGGGATTAAACACCGTATGCTTGGTATCATTCTCGTTCAGTTCTCATGATTCCTCTCCAGGTCCCTACTGTCATTATTCTCATTCCAGATGTGGACACTGAGGAACAGAGAGGTTAGGTCACCACTTTTAAGTTACAAAGCTAGTGAGGCAATGCAGGTGGTAGACCTAGGCTGTCTGACTCCAAAACCAGTTTTAACCTCTCATGGTTCAGCCTCTCTGAATGATCTCATTTGGATGATAGGCTTATTTTTTATTGGCAGGGGAGTATCCAGTGGATAGAGAAGAGAGAACTTGAATCCACTGAGGGCAGAGTTTTTGTTAAGTTTGGGGAGGGATTGTCTGGCCTTTTGGTAATGTTGTGATGGTGATTTCATGAGCTGTGCATGAGCAAGTGCCTGGTACAGTAAGGTGACACCTTTGTTGCTCATGGTTGGAGTCACAAGACTGGTGAACCCCTTGTCTTTTCAGCAGCAGTGACTTTCAGCAAGGCAGGGAGGGCTGAGCTTGTCCTCAGGGCAGAATGATGAATCTGCATGTCCATATCTAATGAAGTCAGTTGGAACTATATGATTTTTAGTTGCTTTTTAGCACAGTCCATGTGGTTTGCCAATATTTCTCTGATGAAGAAATCTGTGATCTGCCACTGCTTCTGTGATTTTTCATTATTTTGTCTAGCTTTGCTTTTTATCTTTCTGATTAAAATTTTCTAGTTCCCTTTTTTCTTATTTCTTGGAGCACCCTAAAACTTAAAGCACTCTTTAAAGAAACAACATATAATCTACTATAGACTGTCCTGATTCTCAAAATGTGATTGAGGTTTTATTTTTGAAAACAAATTCTGATTGAAATTTATTGGATGTTGTGGTAGGCTTCATAATGCACCCCCAATTATGCCCCCCTGAAGATATCCATGTTCTAATTCCTAGAATTTGTGAATATATTACTGTCTATAGCAGCAGTAACACTGCAGACTTGATTACACCTAAGGATATTGAGATGGGGAGATTATCCTAGATTTTCTGCATGGGAATATGTAACTGTAAGTGTCCTTGTAAGAGGGCAGCAGGAAGGACAGAGTCAGAAATCTGTGCAAGCATGGGCCAAGGTAGGGACCTGGAAGATGCTATGCTGTTGGCTTTGCGGATGGACAAAGGTTTCACAAGCTGAAGAGTGCAGGCAGCCACCAGGAGCTAGAAAAGACAAAGACACAGATTGCCACTGAGCCTCCAGGATGACTTTAGGAATTGTGACTCTCAGAAGTAGAAGAGAATACATTCTTGTTGGCTGTTGGAAACCACTCTATTGCTGCTTGTTTGTCACAGCAGCCACAGGAGGCGAATACAGATGTCTACCAGGGGACACTGTTGCCACATCTGTAGAGGGGGCATGATTATCACCATTAACCTTTCATAAGAAAATGAAACCCCTGCTGAAACCCCTGCCAGTTGCATCACTCAGGAATCTGGTTCATGAGTTCATAAAACACCATAGAACCTCAGCCCTGGCCTGTGGGTTATGAGAGGGAAGTGGGCACAGCCATGTACCAGGCTGCCTCTGGTTATGTAGAACTTTATTTTGGTAGGAAAAGTACCATTGGCCTAACAGTGGGGAGAGGGCATGAGAGACTCCTGGCAGAACCATGAGGCGGCAGTGTGGTGCCCACATTCAGTGTTTTCTCCCTGCTGCTCACTTTGAAGCATTTAGTATTCTACTTTTGTCTTCACTTCCTATCAAAATGTTCTTTCTAAAGAGGAACTGAGAACAGTAGTTTACACCTTGCATGCATTTTGATCATAGAATTATAGATTCACTGACTATTAGCTTGAAAAGTGAGCTTGGGAGCCTAGGAGGCCAACTCCTCAGTGATACACCCTTTACCAGGGGACATCACCATATCATAGTTTGTTACCTACATCATAGAGCCCAGGTGTTCTAACCTTGAGTCAGGCAGCACCGTTTCACCCCTCTCAGTGATATCAGCAGGCTAGTTCCTAACTCTCAAAGGAGAGCATTTATCTTCTGTAAGTGAAACAAAGGTTGGGTTCTATCTGAGAGAGGGAAGAAACATGTATAAATTTGGGTCTTGTGTCAGTCAACTTTTGTCCCTATGACAAAATACCTGAGACAAACAATTTAAAAGGAAGAGAGATTTATTTTGTCTCATGGTTTCAGTCCATGGCTGCTTAACCGTGTGGCCATGTGACCTGCATCATGGCAGAACATCATGGTGGAAGTGTGTGACAAATGAAACTGCTCATCTTTTACCAGCTGGCCAGCACAGGGCAAAAGCTAGGGTGAGAGAGAAAGAGGAAGGGGTCAGGGTCACAGTATCCCTTTGTGGGCATATCACCGATGACCTAACTTCCTCCCGTTACCCCTTCACCTCCAAAATTTTTACAGTCTTCCAATCACATCATCACCTTAGGACCAAACCTTTAATGAATGAGCCTTTGGGGGAAGAATTAAGATCCAACCGTAACAGCCTTCTGTGGTTCAAAAGTTCCGGGGTGTCAGACTTTGCCCCATTCATCATCTCACACAAGAAGCGGACCTGGGAAAGCACCACCACAGCAGGAAGGTAGCTGGGTGCTACTGTAGGACTGCAGGAAGGAAAGGGAGCTCAAAGGGGAGAAAGAGGTACAGAAAGACCAGGTCTGCTGTAGGTGAGTTTCACTTCATTTTGACCTTTTTTCCCACTTAAAAGTGCGGCAGATTAACATTTTCCAATTAAAAATATTGTGCTTATAATATAAGCATTGCTATAAGGACTTTATGAGACTCAGCAGGAAGCTAAACTTCTTTGTAGTTTATTGCTGGTAAAACTAAAAAACGTGTAGAAATGCTATCTAGCAGAACACTCAATGCATACTCCCCACTGAGAGGAGAATTTGAGTTTTGCTAAGGCTCCAGGATGGCAAAGATGAGGGGTTTGGAGTCATATACACCTGGGTGAGAATCTCACTGTTGCTCCTTAGCTATGTGTGATGTCTGTTAAGATACTTCAATCTATGACCTTGCTTTCCTGAACTTTATAATGGATCACAATGGGTCCTGTCATAGTACACCACATAGGGTTGGCAGTGAAGCCTGGCACATAGCTGGTACCTGGGAACTGGTGGCAGAGCTGGTGATTGTATTTACCATGCTTCGATTGGGCTTGGAGTGGGGATAACAATCAGCCCCCCGTGGCACCTCTGGATGGGATGGTTCTATCTCTCACCTCCTTTGAGCATTTTCCCCTGGGAGTCCACATCGCAGAGGATGTTTGGGATGGAGAAATGTGACCCATAGGAGGCTGGTGAAGCATGCTTTCCCTCACTCTGTGCTGTGACAAGGGCGCCTTGGACTGGAGTCACTGCAGAGAGTCACAGGGCAGTGATGTCTTTGTATTTGGTGTAATTAATTAAATGGGATTTGAGTTTTCGCTCACTTCAACGTTAAGTGCTTGGTTGTATTGTTACTGGCAGATATGATCCTGAGAAAGGGGATGATCATTCTCTCTATCAATTCATGATATAGTATGTCTCAGTCACTTTCATGTTTCTGGACCAAATACCCAGCACTCACAACTTAAAGGAGGAGAGGTTTGTTTTGGTCTATAGTTTTAGTCCATGGTCAGCTGTCCCCAAGGCAGAAAGAAGATGGCAGAGGGTCATGGAACAGAAGGTGGTCAACCAAGGGCAGGCAGGAAGCAGAGAGCAAAGGAAGGAAATGGAGACAAGAACACATCCTTCCAGGTTACATTGCCAGTGCCACTTACAACCACGCTTCAGCCTCCTGACTGCACATTTAGCTGTGAATCAATGGGCAAGTCCACTTACTAGTACAGTGCTCCCGTGGGCCAGTCACCTTCTGCACATGTGAGACTTTTGGGGGAGATTTTAGATCTAAACCATAAATACTTACTTTCCATTTTTTGGTCTTTGAATTTTTTTGTTCCCTGTCTGGAAAGCCCTTTCCTCTCTGTCTTACCCAATGAGATCCCACCCAATTCCCTTTTTAATTGACACATCTACAGAAACTTCTACCCAGCCCATTCTGAACCCAGCTAGATGAGATTCCTTCTCTCTCCTCCAGCTTGGCTCATTCCTCGCTTGTATTGTGATAATAAATTGTAACGCTTTTCTTTCCTTTTTCATTTTTTAGAATCCAGTGAAGATTTATGAATATCTGTTACAACCTAGTCATTGGGAATGCAATTATGAAAAAGTTAAGATGTCTGGGACTAAAATCAGACATTTCCTTAAAATGTAACTTGACATTCCCTTTTGAAGGTGCACACAGCCTCACATTGTCACTTGCACTGTCTGTGTTCTTGCTCTTAAACAAGATTTAATTTGTGGAATGGCTTTGTGAAATTCAGCAGTATTGGAGGAGTCAAGGCATAGCTCTTCAATAGTCCTTGAGAAGAGTGTTTTACACAGATATAAGGTAGTGGTAATTCATGGTGACCTTGGTCCAGCAAATAAAGGTTATATATAAGTATATAACATATTCCAGAAATATTTCCATTCAAACTTATTAGATAGAAATGGTCTCTGAATCTTTAGTAGAATTTACTAGGTAAAATTCACTTAGAATGAGTTATTTCCTATGGTCCACTATACTATCTACATACTAGGTATGTTAAATTAATAAGATTTATTATAGCAAAAGACACATTGTCACCCCCCCACACCCAATATTCTGCCTGGCTTCAAAAGTACTTATTCTGTAGTTCTTGCCACTTTCTGAAGTGGTTCTGGATGTCCTCTTTCCTGAGGGTCTTTAGTTACACTGTGGTGGCTGCCTCAGTGTCCTGAATCTATCCCAAATGGTAACCTTTCACAGTCATTTTAACTTTGGAGAAAAGGCAGAAATTGCAAGAAGATCCAGTGAATAAGGTGGGGGAGAACTCTACACAATGTTTTTTGGAGGCTGCTTTTCCACTGGAGGGCACTTGGCAGTGGCACTCACCATAGTTTTGATCACATCTTGTAAAGACACTCAGGAAAGAGGACTTCCAGAATGGCTTCAGAAAGTGTCAGGAAAGATGGGATAAGTGTGTCCAAGTGAGGCAGAGTATTCTGAGGGTGATTAATGGCAATACGTGTTTTATTCTAAAACATTTAAAAAATTTAAACATTTATTATATGTTTTGATCACCGCTGTCTCTTTCACTCTCTTTCCCTCCTCTCCTTCTCCCTTTTTCCCTCTCATGTCTTTGCCAATCTTTGTATCATTATCTGGCAATAATTTAAAGCCAGTTAATTTTAAAATTTCAAGAGTATTTAGCCAATGATCATTACTTTCTTTGGATTGTGTATGTGTAAATGAAACCTGACAGTCCCAGATCCACCACTAGAGTGAATTTTATCTTCTCAGCAGTGTATAAAAATTTATGAATAGGCAATAGGCCTCTTGCTCCTAAAAGTTAAAATTACATTTAAGATTTGAAACCCTAGAATTCCCATGTAGTCCTAGCAAGTTTCTCTATGAATTTACTCAAAAGATTTGAAAGCAGGGACTCTAGCAGATGTGTTAATAACAGCATTAGCAACCATAGCCAAAAGGTAGAAGTGATGTGCTTACTTATGTAGAATGGAATATTATTCAGCTTTAAAAAGGAAGGAAATTCTGACACATGTTAGGACATGGATGCACTTTGAAGATATTCTGCAAAGTGAAATAAGCCAGACACAGACAGACAAATACTATTACAAGGTAAAAGAGTCATCAAGTTCATAAAGACAGAGGGTGAGATGGTGGTAGCCAGAGGCTTGGAGGAAGAGAAATGGCTTCTTTAATGGGTATGGCATTGTTTAATGGGTACAGACCTTACTTGTGGTTTAATGGCTCCAGAGTTTCCAGTTTCTGATAATAAAGAAGTCCTAGAGATGATGGTGATGGTTACATAACAGTGGGAACACGATGTCACTGAACTGTACACTTAAAAATGTTTAGAGTGGTAACAAGTTTTATTTTTTAAGTTTTTTACTAGTTTTTATGGCTTATATCTAGATAGTCCCTCAAAGCCTCATGGGGTCATAGCTGGGATTTCTCAGAGGTGACCGGATCTAGAGTATGTGATGCTGGGATCAAGCATGTGATTATAAATTAGTCCACTGATTGGCTTGGGACAGTGCTGGCTAGTATTAAGGGTAGGTTGTCTGGTTAAAATATAAGGCCGAGAAAGAGGGCTAGTCTCCTCACTGGCACTTGTTGCTCATTGCTGCTTCTGTTGCCCCCTACCTGCTCTGCAATGCCCCTCTGCCATGTACGCTGCCTTGGAGCCAGCCCACTGCGGACTGAAACCTCTACAAACCGTGAGCTGAAATAAACATTTCCTCCTCTATCTTTCAGTGTCGGGCATTCTGTCTCGGCAACCAGAAAAGTGACTAATACACTGCTATCAGTCTGCAATGCAGAATGAATATAATCGTCATGAGGAACTGGTAGATACAAATGTCACCTCTTGGTCCTTTTTACTTCCTCTTCCCCTCCCTGCTCCTCCCTCCAGTCTCCCTCCGTCTCTAGAGCCCCTTCCCATCTCACAAAGTCTTATCTCCATTCTCGGTCATCTCTCTTTTATTTTGTTCTTTATTTATATTTTGGTTTTCCCGTATGTTTTGAATGCATAGATGCCATGATTTTGGCCTACACTTTCTGGGTAGTTGAAAGACTGAATTACAGTCTTTGTCATTTCTCACACCTATGACAACAGTGTCAGATGTATTTGAGACTTCTCTGATTAGGTGTAGGAAAAACATAACGGTGCTCGTGTACTTCTGAGTTTTAAAAATTATTAAAAATAGAACAAAACGAAAACACCAAAAAAAAAAAAACCACTGAACTCTTATCTTAGAAATATTGTGATCACTTCCCTCAGCCCTGTGCTTGACACAGATTTGGTAGCCATGAAGTGCCCGTTGGTACCAGTCGGTGCTGCTCCTTATGCCAGGCTGATTAAAAAGTAACATGAATGATTCTCAGGGAAGCGTACTTGATCCAAAATATTCAAATCCAGCAAATACGGACCAAGAATCAACTGTGTTGCCAGGGAGAATAGAGCACATAGGGTTGAAGTTGAAGGGGCTAAAATGCAGTTTAATTCTACCCCTCCGGTTCATCAAGAAAGACAGATGTGGAAGTAGACGACAGTGCTTGGTACTGGGTTATGAAATGCGATCCATGCGGGAGGAGAAGTATTTACATACAAGACCAGAAAGAGCAACGCTTTCAGATGGAGCTGGTGGTTTTTAAGACTAGGTGCTCATTTGCCTGGTGTAAACAGGTATGAAACATGACCTTCTCCACAGAGGTAACAGCAGGGAGTTGTGATTCCCCTGATCTGTACAGGTCACTCCTGACACAGTTCAGTCCTTGGGAGTGATGGACTATACTTTATTCATTCTTTCTGCAAGAAAGCTCCTGTGCTTGGTAACTAACGGGACCTCTTTTTGGTGTGGAACTGACAATAGGTTGTGGAGACAGCCTCAGGAATAATAAGCTCACTGGTGACAGATCTCTCTCTTCGGTGAACCAGAGTGGTTTTAGCAGCAGCTAATGGGCGTTTAGAGCCCACTTGTGTGGAAGAGTTGCTTGATCGAGCTGGTAGTGCTCCTTGCATGATTGCACAGAAATGAGATTGATTTCTACTCCTTAGCACGTTAAGAAGAATGCTCCCTGGGTGTTTTGAGCAATGTTAAAGTAGTAGAATCTGCATGGTTTCTCAGAGTAACCTCCACATTTCAGAGAGTGTGTTAAATACAGTATGTCAGTTGCTCATGACCACGGTAAGAATCTTAAAGGAGGATGCATCTAGGATTGTTCAGTTATGTAGGCAAGAAAATGAGCTGGGTGCAAGAGAATGTCGTTCAGACCTGAAGCTTGATTTCATCGTGGTGAGTAGAAACCCCTCCATCCTGTCACCTGTGGCCTGAATTTTTATTTTCCTGCTTCCCTCATCTACAGTTCATAAGAGTAGCCTCTTTTTGGCAGGAGAGGTACTTTGAGAATTGTTCTGCTGGTTTAAGAAAAAGTGATTGAGTTCTTCTAAGGTGAGCACAGTCTCTTCCAAGCCTGTTGGTATTAAGGGCACACTTAGGGATGGTTACAAAAGTCACACGCTTGGTTTTGCTGTGGCATCTTTGAGCTTTGTGATCTACAAGGTCACTTACCTTGGGGAGCTAGGAAAATAATGTCTCTGAAAAGCAATATTCAGAGAAGTTAGAGAGATTTTACTTCACTCCTATAAAGCATAGTAATGTACTACATTTTTTTTATGTGTTGATATTACCACCGTGCTAGGCATGCAGAATAGAACAGACATAAAAAATATGATCCTTATACTTAGGGTGTTTGGGACCTAGGATAGGAGAACATCCCAGATTACTTGAATGGGAAGTACGAGGGCAGCATTAGAAATTATAAACTACCACACTTGCATGACACAGGTGGATAAGGAAGTAAAGGCATAGATAGGTGGGCATGAGGATTCCTGGTTGCTAACGCTCAGTGTGGGCCAAGAGTCTGAGGCCCTTCTCGCCTGCTCCAAGTCTGACCTTGATGAGCCTCTGTCTCATTACAGTCTTTTTCCTTTCTTCCCCCCCCCCATGGCATCCATTATACCATGAATTTCTAGGAAGTGGGTACCAGTGGCCTAGGATCTTTTCTACTCCTTCTCTTGGAAATTGGTTTCTTTGGAATGAGTCCTAGTTACAAAAGCTAAGAAAAACTGAAATACTGAAACTCAGTGTTAATGTGCCCTTATGTCCTTCTTAGATACTGATTTTTTCTCATGAATTTCTCAGTTAAGAACATTTTCTCTGAGTGCTGACATGGATGTTTCTCAGGACTAATGCACACAGACCCCAGTGAGCCCAGCATCCCCTGGAGTTTGAGTGAGCCCACTTGTTGTCCTTTTGGGGGGATCAGCCTCCTCTCACGGTCCCAGCTCCCTCCTCTGCTCTTGGAGAGCTTCAAGATGCCAGGTAAGATCCTGGGCCATGCGTTATCCTGGTGAAAATTTTCTCCATGTATTTGTTGCCAACAATGCCAGGTCTGGATGGCTGTGACATTGCAGCCTGCATGTTTCACAGTGATATTTCCTGACTCTCTTTGTTGGACAGTCCTTGTGCCATTGATATCTGCAGCCTCACCTTACAGACCCTCATGTGGGTGGCCAAAGGAACCCCAGGTTTGTGGGGGAGCCAGGATTGTCTAGCCTGTGGCTCATGATCTCTGTGGGCCTGGATGGCTAGTAATATATCCCTGCAATATTGCAAACTTTTAACAATACTATGTGATTTCACAGTGATATTTTTTGTGAGTCCATTGAGCTGTACTTGAAAGGGGACAGGGATGGCTGTGTAGGGAAGGGCACAGAACTAACCCTGCTCCCTACGCCTGCCACACGTAGTCTAACCGAAACCCACATATATCACACACTATGCGTATTTGTTCAGCTTGGCCAAGTAGCACACAGCAGTCATGGATCATAGTATTTCACCTTCTCTACATGTGTGTGCCTGGGAAGATAGGCTTTTACTGTTGCCTTAGCTATTTTCTTATTGCTGGTACCCAATATTCAACACCCAAGACTGGAGAAGGAAAGATTTATTTTGCCTCACAGTTTGCAGAGATTTCAGTCCATAGTCTGCTGGCTCCAAGGTAGGGCAGCATGGCAGAGGAGAAACTGCTCATGGTATGGCAGGCAGGAAGCAGAGGGATCAAAGAGGAGGAGGGAGATACGCCTTTCCAGGCCACGACAATGGTGACCCACCTCTTCCCACCAGGATTCTCTTCCCAATATCACACCCAGCTATAAACCCATCACTAATCCAGTGATGAGTATCACACACCCATGATCTGCTCACCTCCCCAAAGCCCCACCTAAGAGGCTTTGGGAGGCTTCTAGATATAAACCATAACAGTTGTTATTAATAAGACATGTAAGTTTTGTTTGTTAATTAGTAAACTTGGTCTTTTTGTATTGCTTAGTTTTAATGTTATAATAAAAATATACAAAAGGAGATTATGTTACCTACTACATTATAAGTATATATGATAATTTCTCTCTCAATGTGGCCCAGGCAAGCCAAAGATTGGACATGTGTGTAGAAAGTGGAAGGGTCTCCCTACTTCTCACCTCTGTGTTAGCACCTTTTAGCTAGAGGCCCAAGCTAAGAATGATGCTCTTCAGAGAAACCGCTCCAGCCAGAACTTGGTCCCAAGCACCCTTGAAGAAGCCTACCTGTGCTTCCCAGCAGCCCCTGCGGCAGTTCAGAAGCTTCTCCTGGTTCTGGTGCATCGGGTGGTGTCTGGTAGCCACAATAGCACAACTGAAGACGCTCGGAAAAGAGGGTTTCCGGAAGACTTTCCGCAAGTGGCAGGAACGATGGCATAAGTGTTTTCAAAGGAAGGCGGTGCATTCTGAGCAAGGGTCATGGCAGTGTGTCGTTTACTGTATTTCTTTTTTTTTTTGGCGGTACTGGGGATCGAACTCAGGACCCTGCGCTTGCTAGGCAGGCGCTTATTCCACTGAGCTATATCCCCAGCCCCCCGTTTACTGTAATACATTTAAAAAATTAAACATTCACCACAGGTTTTCATCATATGCCCTATGTTATAACATTGTGTGATAACAACATTCACTATCCCTTTTTAAGTTTAGCTGAATTCTTTGAAATTTTGTACATTGTAAGGGGTGGGGTCCAGATGTGAAACCAGGTCCTTTGGCCTCTAGAGCTTGGCCATTATCTGGATGCCATCCTACCCTGACATGTGACATTCACCTTGGGGGTGGTGCAAGGCCAGAGGTGAGCGTGGGGGATGGGGTGGCCAAATAGGGACAGTTGGCTGTTACTTGGCCATCAGGCATTATATGGCCAGCTTGGGAATGAGGCAGAGATTTGGCTGACAGATTTAATAACACAGAACAGGAGAAGGAGAGCTGCCCGGAGTCCAGGGCTCATGGGGAGCTGGAGAGCTCTGCCACACATTCAGGAATGTGCTGGATCCCCAGGTGGAGTCCTCAGCATTTTATAGCCGTGGCCATGAGGGCATCTTTGACATCCTGCTTCCCAGCACAGTGTGTCGGATTCTTTCTGGCGGGATTGCGCAGGCTTTCATTTGCAAGGCTGTCTATCCTGGGGTTAACTAGTTTTGACACCGTGAGGCTGTTTCTTTAGGAGTTGCCTTCAGAGTAGATTTCTGTATAGCAAGTTCTTTTGTAAAATACACCAAGAGAGAGCTCAGTATGTAAAGAAATTCTGTAAGGAAGGCGTGCGTGCCACTTTGTCTGCTGTTTTGTTATTAGCTGTTGTGTTTTTTTAAAGGAAGTTTTAACTTGTGGACAAAGAAGTCTGAAATGATTGCTTGGCCTTCTTTTCCCTCCAACATGATATGCTGAAGGTCCAGGATCTGGCATGTGTGGAGGTTAAACCAGAGCTGGCATCTGTTTTTGAGGAAGATAAGACAAATGGACTTTACATAACAAAGGAAGCAGCCCCCAGGAAGAGTCCCAAGGCCATCCCGACCTTTGGTTTTCTGTGTGTTAGACTGGCGCAAGCGGATCCATCATTGGCTGGAGGATCAAGGCTGAGTCTCATTTCACCTGGGCGCCTAGGGAAGCTTGTTGTCTTTTTTTGTTGACACACAAAGGAGAGCTGTCAGCTTCTCTCTGTGCAGTGTCCTAAGGCTCTAACTCTTCCTTTACCTCTGTCTGCCATTGTCATAAGATATTGAGACTACTCGGGCATAGTGGCAGAAGCTTCTAATCGCAGCACCATAGGAGTCTGAGGCAGGAGCTCAAGCTCAGCCCTGATAATTTAAAGATTTAGTGAGACCCTGTCTGAAAAATAAATGAAAGGATAAATAAATACTTGGGCTTGGGCGTATAGCTCAGTGCAAATGCCCTGAGTTCAATCCTTAGTACTGAAAAAAATAACATGAAAATGATTGAGGCTACCCAAGGTTACTCCTCTCAACCTTACTTTTCCCGTCAGTATCACTGTGTCCCTTTACGTTATGTTTCTGCTCTTCACTTTGCAAGCCATGTCTGTTCCGTTGTAGACACCGGCTCCTTCTCTCCTTTTGACTCTGCATCTCTGACCCCCAATCCTCATCTTTCATTTGCCTCCCTTTCCCTTTGCCCACCTCTTCGGCTCATTCCCGAGCCTGACTGTACCCAGGAGTCCCTGGACTGTGAGCGAGGTCTTCCTTCTGCTTTGCTGTCTGGCCCGGCTCCTACAGAATCCCTCTCCTTCCCTTACCACCATGCATCTTGAGAAGATGTCTGTTTCTTCTGTCCCCAGCCCCGACTCATCTTTTGTCATTTTTAATGTTGAATTAGCCCCTTGAGGATCCTCACAGGTGACCTCCTTCAAACTCTTTTGCTTTGATTCTTTTTTTGAGACAGGCTCTCGTTATGTAGTTCAGCCTGGCCGGCCCAGGCTGGCCTCGAACTCATAGTGATCTTCCTGCTTCAGCCTCCCCAGTGCTGGGATTATAGGTGTGTGCCACCATGCCTGACTCTTCTTTCGGTTCTTGGGGTTTACATATTTTCTTCTTTCAACCTTAAATGTTCCTACGGTTAAGTGGTCTCCTCTTGTACCAGTGCTTCGTGCCTGAACCTTGTCCCTTTTGACCCTGACCTCTGTACTCTTGAGTCCCCAAATGGTATCTTAAACCCTGACTGCACCCCTAAGAGCTTAGCCCTAAATTTCAACACCTTTTTGAGTTCTCTATCTTCCTCTCCCCTCTCAGCATCCTGCCTGCTGTGGTTCCCTTCTTCTAACCCCATTCATGGTGTCCCTGTGCTACCACTGAGATGGCCTGTACGGTCCTCTTCAGTACTTCTCCCTTGGCTCCAACTTGCTGGCGATCGTCAAATCCCCTGTGCTTTACCCACCCAGTATGTCAGCACTCATCCTCCTACATATCCCTCACCACCCAGATCCTCAGCAATCCACTGTCTTGTTCCACAAGATCAGTGTCCTGCCTGGCCACCTCCCTGCCACCCCAGTGCATCTTACACACTGCTATAAATTAATTTTACCTGTAGTTCTCATTTATCATTTTTCTCCTTAAAATCCACCGTTCCCCCGGCGATCAGGGCTGTGCACACTATGGCACCTGCAGCAATGGCCTTTCACTGCTTTAGCCAATTGCCGCATACTTGGTGGCTGAGAGTAATATAATGTATTTATTACCTTGCTATCCCAGAGAGCGGAAGTGTGAAATGGTTCTTGCGGGGATAAAATCCAGGCTGTGTTCCTTGGGGAGGTGCTGGGTGAGAATCTGTTCCCTGCCTTTCGCAGAGCCGGCCGAGGCTCCCACGTTCCCTGGCTTGCCCCTTCCTCCATCTCCAAAGCCAACAGGGTGCCATCTTTAAATCTCTCATTCTACCTTCCTCTTTCATCTTTAAATGACCCTGGCGATGCCATCAGCCACCCAGGTAGTACAGGGTGATACTCCCCTCTCCTCCTCGATGCTTTCAGTCCCCCTTGCAGGCCCCCGTACCACGTGAGTGACGTGTTCACAGGTCTCCTTTAAGGAGCCTTCTTCTGCCTACGACAGCACCTGCTGTGGCAGTTTCCCTTTTCCCAGTTGTTTCTTCTGCGCTGCACACATGAGGACAAACAATAAAAATGTCCAGTAGCGTTCATGGGCTGCACGCTGTATTCCCAGCATCACTCAGACCTCAGCACCTTCAGTCAGACCCTCATGTAAACCTTCAAACTCTCGCGACCAGGGAGGTCATTTCCCTGAGGCCGCACACTAACGAATGCTGAAGGAAGTTTTACTGAGGGATGGTTTCTACATCTGTGTTCAGTGCACAGTGCTTATCTGTCTCCGCAAAAAGACCTGGAGAGGAGGTCTCAGTGCAGCGAGAAGGCAGACATTGAAAGCGATTATCATATGGTGTGTTAAGCTCAGAGGCAGAGCGACTTAGGCGGGAGAGTTGGGGGAAGGGAAGAGAAAGTCTTCCAGTCTCTGGAAACACGGCTTTGCCTCCCCGGGCCATCTAATTTGATGAAAAAAAAAATCGACCAGGATCACAGCAATTGCGCTGATGTGAGCCCAGCCCCAGTGAAGTGACTTGAGCAACTGCTGTCTGGCAAGGAAGGTGAAGAGGTGCTTGCTGCAAGGGTTAGTTCCATGCTCCAGGCCTGTCCTGAGCTCCTCGGTGAGCTGTGAGCCTGAAGTCTGACCCGGAGGAGCACAGCAGAAATGAAAGCTGGGGTGATGGGGAGCACAGACATCAGGCAGGCGATAGGGTCCCAGGAGAGGGCTTGTGAGGCAGACTGAGGGCCTTCAGCCCGCCACGGTGGTGTGACTGAGGGGCTGTCTCAGCATGCAGGAGCCTGTGCCTCATCTTCCCCGCGGTGTAGAAGCCTGCTGCCTTCTTTCTCGTGTATGTGGTCGGGAGCTTTGGGTGGTGGCCATCACCAAGGCCATGTGAGCCTTGAAGGTACTTGGCTGACAGCAGTTGACTATAGGCCCAAAGAAAGTGCCCTCAGTGTGCAGTGTTGAAGCTGGGGCATCTCTTGAACATGTCGCCTTCCTCTCCCTTCCCCCTCCTCGTCCTCTTTCCCAGCCCGGGTCTCTCCTCTCTGTTCTCCTCCTCCTTTCCTTTCCTGTTTCTTTTTCCTCCTCTCCTTGCTCTACCTGTCCTTCTCCTCCTCCGCTCCTTTGGGACAGGGGATCGAACCCAGGCCCTTCTCACTGAGCTACATCTCCAGTACTTTTCATTTTTGCTCTGAGACAGGTTCTGCCAGAGCTGCGGAGGCTGGCCTCGAGCTCCCAGTCCTCCTGCTCCTGTGTAACTGGGATGACACATGTGTGCCATCCCGTTCAGCCCTGCCTCCGTTCCCGAGGTTTCAAACAGGAAACTGAGGCCCAGAGAGTGGAGGAGAAGGGACCTATGAACATGCTACGCTCTGTTCCAGATGCCTCATGCATTGTTAACATTGTGTTGCCCTCCCAGAGTTGGTGCCGTGTTCGTTTTGCAGACAAGGGAATCATGATTCAGAGAAGAATCCTGGTTTCACGAACAGTTTGCACTGCTATTTCTTCCTCTCTACCCTTTTGCTTTGCAGCAAATGTACATAGTTGAAATTGTACGCCTCAGACAGGGTGGGTGCTTGCTAAGGCTTCAGAAACAGCTGAGTTTGATTTTCTTGCAAAGAGCACATGGAAGTGGGGAACACACAAGATGGTGTGACATTTTATGCCCTTTCAGTGTAAATTCTACAAAATCATCAAGGTAGCACTGAGGGCTTCACTTTAAAATAGACCACGCATGGAATTATGCGCCTTTGGAGACCAGGCGCCATGTGATCTTCCTGTCGCGCCGCTTGTCTTTGGCACAGAAACCTGAAAACGACCTCTTTCACCGACTGACTGCTCCTTTTGAAGTTTGATCAGTGATCCTCACTGTTAAAATCCCCTGCTCGCTTCTTTTCCTTTGTAAGTGGCCCTTTTGGGGTGTCTCCTCCCCGCCCCATCTGAGGGGCTGTAATTGGCACCTAAGGATCCAGTCATTTGGAAGAGGAAGGGAGGTGGTGGGTGGGGGATGTGGGGATGCAGCGGACCCTGGTGAAGGACCGTCCGTGTAGGGTGCGGAGGACACATCAAAGTCGGAGCCCCGCGGCCCATGGTAATGACTTTGTTCCTTGCCTGTGTGGTAGTGCATCAGGCCTGCGCAAGACCAAGTTCAGAGAAGTGCTGGGAACATCCTACTCTTTTAAAAAGCAGCAGCATAGTGGTTTTACTGCAGTTCACTGGATTTTAATTCTAAGCATGAGTAGCAGTGGTGGGAGAAAGTAGCCTTTTCCTTTTTTACCTTGTAAAGTTCATCAAAATCCAGCCATTTTCTGTACCTGTGAGCTCAGAAGCATTGTTTCTTTATGGTGGTTTTTCAGTTTTTGATACATGGAAGATGTTTCTGTTGTGTTTTTCCTCTGCCCACAATTGGGAAGTGATCCCTCCTGATTTTAACTCAGGATTTTAAACTTGAGGGCATCACTAGCTCAACTTTGCATTAAACTCAGCTCTGCTGTCCTGAGATGGGGTCCTCTGTTCTCCCCTCTGCCCAAACACATCATGCCGAGTAAATGGCACCCAGGGAAGCTCTCATTCTTGTTGTTTTGCTGCCACCATCGCTTCTCCTCATGCCCAGGGCCGACTGATTTACTCAGAGACTCAACCCAGGGAAGGCCACCTTGTCACTCCCATCCCAACCTGTGGGGTCCAACCCTGGGACGTCCAAGTACTTATGTCAAGTACCACATTGAGGGATGCGTGGGAAAACTGGAGCCTTCAAACTGGACATCCGGGTAGGAGAGCAGAGGCTCTTCAGTGAGGTGCACCTAGAATCACCTGGAGAGCTTTTCCTCCTGCTTGGGGCTGGCTGCATGTTCAAGATTTGATTCAGAGCATCTCTGGTGTAGCTTGGGCACAGGAATTGGCATGAAGCCCGTATATAGACAACCAGCCAAACAAACATTGCAGCCTTGATTGCTTTCATGTTGTACCTTTGTAATGAGCCATTGTTTTTCAGAAAGGCCTGCTTGGCATTTTACAGGGTGCAATGCTGACATTTCTTTCCCTGTGGCAGGTGTGCCTGGAGGTGGGGGATGGATGGAACCCTGGGGAGAGGTCAGTGGAGACCACCTTAGCGAGGGCTCCTTTCATCTTGGTGCCAGCTGGGTTTTCCCATCCATACCCCTCTAACCTCCAGGGAGGAGGAATTCCTGTAGGTCAGAGCTTCAGTCTTTGTTCCTCCACTGGCATCTAAAGGGAAGAAGAGAGGGGCAACAGCCAGATGCCACGTTTATCCTGGAACTGACTCTCATTGAGTGAGTGTCCAGCAGGTGCCTGGCACTCCTCAGCTCTACTTTTTGGGTAGGAGACATCAGAGAAACTAGAAGGCACAAGGATGAGAGTCCTGTGCTCGGAGGGCTCACCTTGTAGGGGAAGAGACACGTGAAGGCTGAGAGGTGCAAGGTGCGGAGTCCGGGTGTCAGGGGCTGTGTACTAGTCACTTCCCATCGCTGGGACATAACACCCAACACCCACAACTGAAAGGAAGGAGGGAATTGTTTTGGCTCACGGTTTCAGTCCTTGGTCAGCTGGGTGCATGGCAGAAATGGTATGGTGGGAGGCTGCTCAATCCATAGCAGCTAGAAAGCAGAGGCGAAAGAGAAGAGCCAGGGGCAAGAATACACTTTTCTAACTCACACTGCCGTGACCCACCTCCAGCCAGGTCTCGCCCTCACCTCCTAACGGCGTACTCATTATGAGTCAGTCACCTTCCAGACACATGAAACTTTGGGGACATTTTGGATTTCAACCGTCACAGGCAGACTGGGTGGTGGAGAGTTTGACCCATCACTCTGCTCAACCTCATTTATATAAGACCGTGTAAGAAGGAAGCATGAAATCACTGTTTTTATTTCCATACTTGATAACAATTGATCTTTCCAGTGGTGCTGCTCTTCCTTTTCTTATTCTTTTTCCTAATTCAGACAATAAGAACTCTCTTACCCAAATGTTTCCTGTGCTGCCAGAGCTGTCAGGAATTGCAATGCTAAATTTGGTACCCAATTGTAGTAATTAAACCACTCCCTGGTGTCTGGTGGCAACTATTTCTCTGCTCCCCTTTCCCCTTTTCCATCTTTATTTTTAATCCTTCTCCTTTTTTGGTGGGTTTAATTTTACAGAGAATATCAAGTCTTTTTAGCCTTTGGGAAGAAGGAAAGGGTGGAAATTTAAAACCAGTAAGATTTGCCAGCCTGTTCAGTATCCTACGTCCTCATATTCCTTCCTATATTCATTTCCCCTTGGACGTTTTGCTCCAGGTTACAGAATTCATTTTGCATTGAGAAAATAAACTCTTGCCTTGGTTTGGACGCACTGCAGCTCCAAGCAGGGGAGAGGAAGCTGATTCGGGCCATGTTCTGCCGGCGGGAGCGGGGGGTCAGCTGCAGGTTAGTGGCAGGTCTGAGCTGGGAGGAGAGCACCAGCTGGCAGAGGAATGCCTTCCCCTCCTTGTTTGTTTATTTCTTCCCTTGTTGACAGCTACTCAGCTTCCGTTTTAGTTTTTCATAAGCTCTACTGAGATCTGAGATGAGCTACTGGGGAAGAAATCTTTCTCTGCTTTTACTATTATCTTTTTGAGCATCTAGAACTTGTAGAAGTGAAGACACAAGTGGGCCCCTGTGTATGAACATTCTTTGGGGCTCTGATTATCTATGGATTGCCAGGTTGCTTCCCTGGGAGCCCGTCTTCAGCTCCACTCCCACCAACCCCTGCAGTGAAATGCGTATGTGAATTCCCATTTCACTAACCCCTCACCAACAGCGCGTCTGTAGTATGTCTTAGTCACTTTCCTTGTTGCGGAGACACAGTGTCCAGTGCTCAGAAAGGAGGGAAAGTTGATTTTGGCTCACGGTTTTAGCTCATAGTCGGCCTGCTACAGGGAAGGGCATGGAGGGAGGGAGGGAGGGCCCGGTGGGAGAAATCTGCTTGGGGCCTGGAGGGCAGGAAGCAGAGAGTGAAGGGAGGAGGAGCTGGGAAGGGAGATGGACCCTTCCAGGTCACGTCCCAATAAGCTGCCTCTTCCATCCAGACCCCAACTCCAAGAGCAAGCCAGTTATAGCATCTCATCCAAACGCATTCCAGAGTAGTTTCGGGGGCTATTTTAGATGTAAACTGTAACATTGTATTAGAAATTGTTGCTCATTTGATAGTTCAAAATCATACCATGTTTTTGTTTTACTTTGATTTCCAGTGAGGTTGAATGTGTTTTTCTTATGTGAGAGTTCAGCAAAGTATCTTCCTACATTTTAGAATATTATGTGTCCAATAGGTAGCCAGCCCAGGCCTGAGCCAGGGTTTTGAGAATTCAGCTGTGGAAATTGTTCCCATTCACATAGGACATTCTCTTACATGTAGCTCCCTTTCCAGGTGTCTGTTTGTGTGTGTGTGTGTGTGTGTGTGTGTGTGTGTGTGTGTGTACAATTCCTTGGTGGACTTTAATGGAAAGTTGGCTCAGGATGTATTACACGTTGCACCTCTGCTTTCCCTCTGGCTCTGAAGTTCAGCGGACTCTTAAATGAATGGCATTTAACTCAATTATGGGTGGCCACAAAGCTGTCACTGGAGAGGAATTTTTCATGTTTTGTGTTCACAGTTAGATTTTAGAGTACCTAAAGGTAATTAAGAAATAGAATGTCTGAAAGCTCATTTAGTGAAGGCATTTTTAACAAAAGTGCATACCCTCAAGTGTGAAAGTCAAGAGCAGAGAAATCCCCGAAGGGAACAGTATCCTTTCAGTTGCAATTCTGTGCATCCAGCTGCTTTTGGACTGCACATCTGTGTGTCCTTCCTCACCTCCCCTCTAAACTCTGTGACTCTTCACCTGTGGACTAGGTCAAATGAGATGAATTCAGCCTAAGTACCATTGCATAATGAGCTGCGCTTCTCTTACAGAGGAAAATCAGGTAGTGGATGTAGAGCCTTGTCCATTATCGCTTTAGAGGGTCACATCCATTAATGTCAGGCAGAAGGATGTAATGACCATGCTTTCCCTACTTTCCCTAGTCTACCCTTTGAGTGGGCTCATGGATTTTGTATCTTTGAAGAACAATTATGTTTATTTAGACATTGTGTGCTAAATAAAGCAAAATGATATTTTTGTTGTTGTTTTTGGAAAAATTTCTTCATCAATCATGCTCTTTTCTATCTGGTCAGGCTGGATGACCAATGCCACTGGTACCCCCACCCCCAAAACAGAAAATCCAACCAAGCCTCAAAGCAGCAAGTCACTGGTTTGGTCACTTCACTGTCGCTACAGGACGCTCTGTTCTGGACCTCAGAGATGCTTGTGAAATTTGTCTCTCCCCAGACCTTCTCTGACAATGACCTCTGAACTTCGACGTGGTATCCTGGCTGATTCACTCATTTGGCGTGACTGACTGCTTTCAGTTTTGAGTCTGTTTTTTCAGTCTCCCACATTTTGCTCTTTGAAGTGTGCTGGTTGCCATAGAAGCAGTGATGTCAGGGCGGTAGCAAGAGCTTTATTGGCGTGGATGAGGGCTTCTCGGAGTTGTTTTCTATAACAGTGTTTGGATCTGGTGTTAGTCATGCTACAAGTGGCAGGATGTCTGGTCTAAGCTTTGCCACCACCCTGGGGCTCCTAAGTTCTGTTACTCATGGGGGCTTCTTGCTGTCCTGCCCTGGGAAGCTGACTCACTGTGTTTGACCACTAGGAAGCCTCTTAGCAATCTGACCATACCCTACCTACACGGGAGTAAAACACGGACGTTCAAGGAGCCACGAGATAGAACCAGGCCTGCACCTCGGCCCAAGGGGAAGCCAATTTAATGCCCACAGAAGGGTAGGTGCCATCCCTCTGAATCCTTGTATTACCTTCCCACTCATTCTTCTGGTGCCTTGTCACATCCCCATGTTACATTTAAAAACTCTGAAGAGGTGGCTGTTTGGAGAAGAAGCTCAGGGGAACTTTCAGCTGCACTGTCCCCTGGTTTACTCTGGGTTCAGAGCTGGGCCTGCTCCAATTTTTGTGCCTGTGCCCATCAGAAAGAGCATCTCCCTGCCCCATCTGATGTCACCTCTCAGGAGTGAGGTGACAGGTGAAGGAGACAGAAAAGGGGAGGCAAGGGAGCTACTGGACCCGCATTTCCTTTTTCTTTTCCGCCTTCCGAAAGCCAGGACGTTTTCCACTTGGAATGTGATTTGTGATAGGCAGAATAATGGCTGCTCCAGAGATACCTACCTTCTAATCTCTGAACGCATGGCAGGGGGGAAACTGTGGTTACAGATGGAGTTGGGGTTGCTAGTTGACCTCAAGATAAGCAGATCCAGGTGGGACCAGTATAATCACAGCAGTCCCAGAAATGAAGGAGGAAGGCAGGAGAACAGAGATCAACACAAGCAGTCTGGGTAAGGCCTCAGGCAATCACTTTGAAGTCAGAAAGAGCTAATGGATAGGTGCAGCTTCTAGAAACTGTGAGAGGCAAGGAGACAGATTCGGGAGTCTCCAGGAGAGATTCAGCCGTGACAGTACCTTGATTTAGATCCGTGAGGCCCACTGCAACTCCTGAGCTCCAGAACTGTGAGACAGTAATGTTTGTGTCTTGTAAGCAATCTGGAGTTTGCAGTGATCTGTTATAGCAGCACTAAGAAACCAACATGTACCCCGAAAGGATCTGGTTTTCCATTCGGAGGCTTACATTTCAGACCCTTACCCTGTGTCCCTTGGGGACTGGGTCTCCTCAGGGCTTATAAACGTAAGTCTCAGAGGTCATAAGTGACCCAAGTGTGGTTCGGATTTTATGCACAGAAGCCAGGACATTCCAATGACTTGTAAGGTTCTTGTGTGTATTGGCTGAATCTTTCTGGAAGCAGATGCTCAGGTCAAATGTATAAGGTAAGCTGAGGGGAGGAAGGAGGTCAAAACAAGACCTGGCCAGACCAGTGGGCCATTCTGCAGCAAAGAGGTCCACGAGAGGAACCCCATGCTGGGCAGCAATGCCAAGTGCCAAGTCCTGTGTGGTCCTCAGTCATGGCTGGGGGCTGCTGGGACAAATGTGGCTATGGCTCATGTTGTATGGATCCTGAAAGTCTCAGAGCCCCAGGCCAAGACCGCAGGTTCTTTCCTGCAGGATGAGCCTGGCTGGGTGCATCCATGGCTGCTGTGTGAAAGCAGTCACTATTTGCAGAGATATCCCTTGGTTTCAGGTCTTCTGAAATATTATCAGACAAAAACGATTCATGCTGGGACCTCGTTGCCCTTTCTTTCCCCCAACTTTAATGTTGCAGAGGGGAGATGGGGTTCTGCAGCGGAGGCTTTGCGTAGTGGATGAGAATTCACGTGTGCCCCACCCAGACCTGTGCCCTCCCTGGGCACCTGTTAGGCCAGTACCTCTGCTCCCGCTGTGACCTCAGGTCTCCTCCAAATCCTCTGCTGCTCCAGACCATGGGCCCACAGCGGCAGCTGCTCTGCAGCCTTTGGCTTGCTAAACAAACTTCTCAGCCTTTAGCCCAGACCCTTCATCTCGCACCTCCCTGTTACCATTAAGCTGCGGGAAGATGCTGCACTTCCCCATCTCCGCAGCCCAGCAGTACAGGTGCGTTCTTCTCTCTCCTTGGTGACTTGGTTGTGGGATGGAGCAGACCCCTGAGGGTGGCAGGTGAGCAGACAGGATCAGCCAGCCACAGTGTTTCTCTATTTCGCTTCCTTCCCCTCTTTCATTTCCTTCCCCTTCACTCTGGCTTCCCGAGCTTCTCTTGCCCCTAGTAAATGTTAGCTCATAAGCTTTTATTTTTGTGCAAACAACTTTATTGTGGTATAATTTATTAGAGTATAATTTACATACCATAAAGTTCACAGCCTTGCACAATCATCACTAAAATCAAATATTAGAATATTTCCATCCCTCCCCAAGCACCCCTTGGGCCATCTGTAGTCAGTTCCTGTTCCCACTCCCAGCCCTGGGCAGCTGCTAATCTACTTTCTGCTTCTAAGAATTTGCCTCTTCTGGCCCCATAAGCTTTTGTCTCAGGCTTTGCTGTTAAGGGAACCCAGGCTAAGATGCAGAACAAATGATCTGGAAAATTCCTTGTTCTCCAAAGGTTGCTCCATGGTCTCTCTCTGTGGCAAGACGACCATCTGCAGTAGCTTGCCAGGAGCAGAGGTCTAGGACAATGTGTTAGCAAGTTCTGGTAATTTTAATTAGAACCTGTGATGCATTAACAGTTCTAATAAGAAGGCATGATAGAACATGTCTTCATGGTAGAAAGGCTTTCACTGGAACAATTTTTATTTCCTGAGAGCGATTTTTATTCTGAGCAGAAATTCATCAAGGGTGGGTCACACGCACCAAGCAGTGCCCGAAGCCAGCAAGGATTCCAGGGTGAGACTTCCTCTGCTGGGACTGTCAGGACGTTTCATATTCTTGGCTTCCCAATAAAAAGTTCTCCTCAAGGATATTAGCTATGCTGAGGGTGATCCAAAAACAATTTTGTGTTAAAGTGTTTTGCATCCTTACCTATTGACTCATTGATACCCTGTCTTCTTTAGAAATATCTTCCTGTGAAGGCGCATCTGCAGCACATCAGCTCCAGCATGTGACTGCAGGTGGCGCAGATATTCTGAAGTAGTGGGCCTGGGACAGAACCCTAGGGCTCCTGAACACTGACCGTCTGGTTGGGTAGGCTCAGCTCCTCTGTGGTATTTAAGAAAAACAGGAACACAATGCTGAGGTGCAAAAACAATTGGATATCTGGGAACCATTAACAAAAGGTTATTTGTTCAAGCATCTATTATGAATGGGCCTTAAATTATATATAAAGCAGTTTATTATGCCTTTAGTGTGGGCCAGAGAAGCTTCCGAGTGCTTTCTGTCATTATCTTCCTGTGTCCTCTAATGATGCTATCCTGTTTCCAGTTGGGAGATGTGGAAGCCGGCCCAGCTCTAGGTGGTGGAAGGTTAACCCACACCCAGGCCCAACCCCGGGCTGCCTGATTTGCAGGGGCACTGGACCTCAAGCCAGCAGCTTAGCTGAGAGAGACCTCCTTTTGCGGAAGCCTAGTGCTCAGTAGCAAGCACAGTCCCTGAAGTTCATGCTAATAGCTGCCATCGAAGGTTTGTGATGTCTCAGGCACTGTTTTTCATACTTCCTGAGTGTTCCCTAGCTCAGCTTTTTGCTGCAGACCTAATGAGTCATTTCTTTTATTCTCACCATCGTGTTACTGATGGACAGAGTCCATGGGGGTCCCCAGAGAGGGGATGGGGAACTTCTACTCCCCCCACCCATAGGATAGATTGTCAGTTTGATGACTTCCATCACAGTAAAAAATAAGGCATAAAGGTTATTAGACAGGATCTGAAAAGTCCACACTCAAAGAAATAAAGCTCAGCTCTCGAGGGAGAGATGCATGTAGTCTGGGGCTAAGTACATTTATGGGGATTTGGTTGGGGAAATCTGTAGAACTTGGAAATGTACGGAGAGAAGTGATTCGATCGCAGATGAAGTGACAGCTCTGTCTTGGGCGAGTTGGTGATGGCTCATTGGTAGGTGACAGCCATCACAGGTGATGGAACTGTGGCCCATCGTAGAGAAAAGCTTATTTTGCAGACAAGGAGAGGTTCGTCTGTTCAAGGGCGGAAGAGGCCAACTTACAGGTAGACAGGGAATGGCTGAAGCTGCTTGCAGGGAAGAGACTTGCCCAGGTGTATTGTGCCTTTGGATGGGGTCTATGTTTTTAACCTGCACTTTTATTGAAAGTATAGTTTTAAAATTCTGATATTCCTTGTCTCCTTTTTATCTATCTTTAGTTATTTTTTTCTGTTCTACCTCAGGTGCATGAGGTACAGGGGATTCGGTCAACTTGCTCCAGGTCAGGAGGATCAAGCACCATGCTTTGCACACGGCCTTTCCTGGGTGCTGGGATAAAAGACCACATAGTGCTCTGCATGGTACAAATGCCGCCTCCCTCAGCCCATGCCTCAGAGTAAGGTGCAGGTGCTTTAGCTGAGCTGTGAAAGGAAGTGGAAGGGAAAGGAAGAGCATTTTAGGTGGAAGGAGCCAAACTGCTGCAGCGTAAATGGCTGTGGGCAGTACTTTGATGGATTTGAGGAGTGTCCTGCAGGAGCACAGGGAGAAGGGAAAGAGGTGCAAAGCCTGAGGCCTGGAGAGGTGACAAAGGCCAGGAGGGTGAAGCCATGGAGAGTTGGAGTTAATTTTGTTGGCACTGGAGAGCCTTGGGGGAAGATTCATTAGAGGCGGAACGATCACATCTTCATTTTGGAAAGATTATATGGACGGTACAAAACGTCAACACAAAATGACCTATTCTCCCTATGCTGCAAGACTCCCTGGGAACAGAATGCACAGAAGGGGAAGTTCACTGGGGTGATAGCTGGGCATGGTGGAGCACACCTGTAATTCCAGTACCTAGGAGGCTGAGGCAGGAGGGTTACAAATTTGAAGCCATGTTGGGCAACTTTGTGACATGGTGGGAACCTGTCTCAAAATTAAAAAAGAATAAATACATAAATAAATATATCTAAAAATGGCTCAGATGTAATTCAGTGCAAAGGACCTGAGTTCCATTCTCAGAATGAGAAAAAAAAAAGGAAATAAAAGGTTACTTAGGGTTGCATTTCCACAAAATGTCCAGAAAAGAAAATCTACAGAGACCAAGGTAGATTAAGTGCTCAGGGACAGGAGAGAAAGGGAGGATTTGTTAGAGGGTGTGGGGCTTCTTTTCAAGAGGGCCAGAATGTTCTAACCTGGACTGCGGGGACTGTGGTGCAGATGTCTGTGAATATACTGAAAACCTCAAGGCAGAGAAACGAGATCAGGGCCTTTACTTCCAACACTGCCTAGTTGCAGTTTTGCATTTTATGTAAAACGTACACCGTGGTCCATTTGTGTCTTGCTTGTTTACCTCTACCTTATATTTATGAGATCTATCCATATTGTAATGCTTTCTTGGCTTTTTAATATTTTTTCCCTTTACAATTTAATGGACATCCATAAAAAGAGTCTGTGGAAAATTCAGAGAGGCAAAAAGAAGTATAACATAGCATAAAGTATGAACTAGTATTCCGCCACCCAGGCGTAGCCACTGGCAGCCCATGGTGCACTTTTCTGAACTTTTTAAACTCCGCATATGCACTTTAACACAATTGTTATATCTCTGGGGTTTTCAAAATATCTTTCACCACACTACAGTCTTCCACAGACCTTTGGTGGTTGGGCAAGTGTTTTATTCACATTTAGTATTTAAACAGAGTCTAGTATGTTTAGAGTTATGATAAAAAATACTGCATTTAACAGAATCCACTGGTGTGCAAATTTGTGTTGCTTGGAATAACTTGTGGTTGTGTAACCTGAAAAATAACTTTTCCCCTGTACTCCCTATTTAATATAAGAATGTCATAAAAACAAAAGTGACTTTTTAAACCTGTTACCATTTGCAACTATCAATCTTTCTGAATTAGGATGTTTTGCGTTAAAAATTGAAATAAGCTACATTAAAATAAAAGAATGTCATCTGAGACTTTTATTAAATGGAAGCTTCTATCCATATTCATCGATTTAAAACTTAAATTTCTGTTTAAAAAGCTCACTGTTTTATTGGTTGCTTTTATGAGGCAAATATTACAATCTGAACTCAAAAGTAAGTTGATAATAAAATACTGTATTTATCTCTTACATAGACCGGAGTTCCACAAAGATTTCATTTAAAAGGTTTCTACTAAAGTCTTTGGAAACCAGTAATATTTAAAATCGTATAGGCTTTAAACAAAAGTAATTTTTATTTGTAAAATACAGGAAAGTAAGCAAAAAATAAAGTCACTTGGTGTCCCACTTATCGCAAATACTGTAGCATTGCTCAGTCAGCAAACATTTGTTGTACGTGTGCTGTCTGTAAGAAACGGTTGCAGATGCTGAGATTATGATGCTAGAAGGGCAGAGAAAGACCTTCTGGCCAAGTTTATATCCTTGGCCGAGGGAGCTGTGTGTATAAGAAAACGCTAAGCCAGAGTATTTTAACCACTTGTAAATGCCATCAAAAGACAAAAGAAGCTGGTGAGATATGAATGATGTAGGCATTGGACAATGGCATAAGAGGTGTCCAGGAAGGGGACACTTGAAGGGGACTTAAACAGCTGAGGCAGAGCATCCCTTCTGACTCTAATTCAAAGGTGGGAATGCAGTGGTGCTGTTAAAGAGCCAGTGGCCCGTGGCGGCTGGAATGCACTGGTGCACGTGAGAGTGAGGGAAGAAAGAGGGGCGGGGCCAGCTCCCCGCAGTCTTTGCTATGCGCAGCCTGAGGTTCAGGTTCTACCCCCGTTTTGAAAAGTTTCTTACAGTTTTTTTCTTATGTTGTTTGGTATTTTATCATATATGGTGATATTAGATAGAGATGACATTGAGCTGTTTCAACTTTTCACCCATGAGACAAAGAGGGACTTAACGGCAAGGCGCGTCTGCATTTGGGTGGATGACTAATCATTATTTCTTATAAAAATACAGGGGTTTATGTTATTCATCATGACTCCAATGATGCCGATGTCTCAGCTGCCTGATGGCCAGGTGGGACAATTATCATCCAAGGCTAAATTGATTTTCCTTAAAAGCTGAATAAGTAGGAAGAATAAAACCCTCCATCTGGGAATGTAAACAAATCTGTGACATGAAGGAGATAAACATAGCCCGAAAAGTATGGAAAGGGCACATTCTTTAGAAGAGTTTTCTTTTCAGAAACAAAAACAAATTTTCATCTGCATCTGCTATAGTCTTAAAGAGACTGAAGAAGTCATGGGCTCCGAAATAGGAGAGCAAAATACAGGAAAGCCATGCTTATATGACAAGGTACCAAACTACGGCAAAAACCACGTAGCGAAATTTAGAACAGAATTTATGATTTTATAAAAGAGGATGAAGGAATCACTTATGAGGTGGCACAGTTGCACATAGAGTTAGAAGCAGTAAAGGGACAGAGAATCTGTTCAGTGATCCAGAAGATAAGTTTGAAGAATGCCCCAGAGCACAGAGGACAGGACAAGAAACCTAAATGATCTGAAAGGGTGTAGGTACTGAGAGCAGACAGGGAAGATCCCACGCATAATTTGTGTTTTTAGTGTATATGCTGCTGAAGCAAGCACTAATTTATGTTTTTGAAGCAGTAGCCACAATAAATACAATAGTAGCTGCTGTGTTTCACCTATAATAAAAAAAAAAATCAAAGTCCCACTGGGTATTTTAGGGATTTGACAAAATTATTCTAAAGTTCATCTGAAGAATAAATTGCTGACAAGTGCCAATTAAGTCACTGAAAACAAAAACTCCTCATGATGAGTGAATAGTTGCACTCCCAGATATGAAAATTCACCTTAAAACCATAATAATGAAGAGTGGCACCGATATCAAAATAGGAGCAGCAATAAAACACGAGAGAGAAGCCAGTGATGTATTTGAGTTCATATGATTAGTAAATGGCAAGATTTCCAAAGAGATGAGAAAGCATTCAGTAAAGATGACTGGGAAATTTGGTTAATGTTTGGGAGGAAAATTGTCAGTTTCCTTCCCCATGCTCAAGCCAAAATCAACTGGACTTAAAAGAGTTAAGTATAAAATGTAAAAGTCACAAAGAAATGCTGGAGATTGCACTGTAGGTGAAATTCTACATTGAGTTTGAACAAAACAACTTGGGTTTGAAAATGCTTTTCCAGGTCTAACTCCAAAGTTGTAATTTATAAAGGCAAAATTTGGTAGATTTGATGTTATGAAATTTAAAACATTAAAAAAAATGAAAACATTATAAATAAACCTGAAGGTTTGGTGACAAACCAAGATTTAAAAATATTTCAAATATATATTATAAATATTAATTTCTAATCCATGAAGTGTTTTTAGTGATCGGTAGAAAAACACTCCTGACAAAACACAGAGAATGTGAACAAGTTTTGCACAATGGGAAAAAAATAAAAATGGACAATATATTATATTTACAGAAAATAGTGACCAGCTTTAGTGGAAGTAGAATTACAAAATAAAGCAATGAAACATCAGTTTCACTGTCTTTTCAGAATGGGAGAGAAAAATGTAGAATTTAGTTTTGGCAAGGCTGGGTGAAATTGGGCACTATTGTTTTTTTTTTACTGGCGGGATTGTAAAATTGCACAGCTTTTTGCTGTGAAATTAGACAACATGTATCTGAGTTTAAAAATGTGAATTGCCACTGGGCCCAGAAATTTCATTTCTAAGAATTTTATCTTAAAAACAAATGTACTAGTTAGCTGGGTGTGGTGGTGGCCGTCCATTACCCTAGCACTCTGAGAGGCTCAGGAAGGAGGATGTCAAGTTCAAGTCCAGCCTGGCCAACTTAGTGTCTCAATATAAAAAATAGAAAATATAAAAGGGCTGGGGATGTAGTTCAGTGTCAAGGCCTTGGCTTCAATCCCCAGTACTAGTTAAAAGAAAAAAAGAAAAAGAAACATACACATACAAGGGCACTCTCTGTACCAAAAAACTGGAAGCACAACTGAGCACACACTGTTTACCTGTTTGCGGGGAGCATTCTAAACTTACACGTATGATTATTTTAATCCACACAACTCTGAGTGAAGTACTGTTATAAGCCTCAGTATGCTCAGGAGGAAACGGGCACAGATTGCTTAATTAATTTGCCCAGCTTGGTGTGGCTGAGAAATGGTGGGACAGGGATTTGATCTCTGGAAATTTCACTTCCCAAGCTAAATGTTCAATTACTGCATTGCACCGTATTAATGTATAATGTGTAATATAATTCCTATAGTGCCAAAATAATTGTCCAATGATCATGGCCTGATTAAATTAATTATGAGTCAATTATTCATGGGATGGAGTGCATTTGAAATGATGTTGAAGAATTTTTGATAGGAAAACAAGGAACTACAAACTGAATACTTAAGTACCATGAATATGAATGGTGGGCAGGTGAAATAACGCGCAATGTGAAATTTTACAGTGTCTTTTTGGGTTTTGTGCTTATGATTTTTTCCCTTTGCTGCTTTTCTGTATTTTTTTTTTTTTTTTTTGTATTGAGCATGCCTAACTTCTGAATTTAGAAAAAAGAATGTTAAGTAATGAAGAAACAAAAACCAGACCTTCGTTATTTGGCAATGAAGACATCATTTAAATTAAGCTGCCGTGTTTTAGGGACGGAGAAATAAGAGCTTTGTATTTATTCTCATATAGAGTCCAGCAGTGTAAGTAATTTATCGTTTGTAATTAGAATGGAACAGGGAAGTACCCGTGATCATTTCAGGTGGTTGGAAAATTCCATGTAAACTGGAATGTGCAAAATGGGATTCTGAAGACCACATTCCTGGTTCCAAGAAGTGAGCAGAGAAGGAGGGTATGAAGGGAAGGTATCATAGGGCCTGTGCTGGAGTTTGGGTATTCTGTAAATTAAGGGAAAAATTATTTGAGAGTGTGACCTGTTCCTCATTGGGCATAAATTTAAGGTGACATTTTTCTAAAGTTGGTTATTTGCAGTAGGTATTCTCAAATCAGGCAGAGTTAAGAATTTGTGAAAACAGGTATTTGTTTGTATTTCCAAAATGTTTGGTCACTCCTTGGGAGTCCTGTCCTTTCCCTCAACTGTGCAGTAGTATTCCAGGGTTTTCCAGAACTTTCTATGGCAGAGAAGACAGGGTTGGTCTGACTTTTATTCCTTTCTACATTTCTCCCCCTCTCCAGATCCTGGACTGATTTAATATTTCAATAAAACATTTTGCCAGGATAAGTCTATTTTGAAAATCTCTTTTCATTCAACGTGATTTTTCTAAAGAAGATCTTTTCCTTTTTTCATTAGTTTGCTGTTTTTGTGCTGTTCAGTTCTTCTGAAAAATTGATTATCTTTATATTAGAATTTTAAAATTAGTTTGCACATATCCCTCATTCTCATTCCCCTCATTTCTTTCTCCTTTTCCTCTACATGCTTGAAGAATTCCTCAAGAGGGTCCTTACTGTCATGGATTGTCGGCCATGCCAGGCCTGCCTCACCACCAAAGGGATATTTAAATGCTTTCTGATTTCTTGCAATTCTCATGTTATTCATGTCCCTTTTTATCTACTTCCATTTCATTTTTCTCTTAGGCTGTTCTTGCTATAAATTTTTGCTCCTGTTTCATAAAGTCCGCATGTCCTTGGGTTACAGTAAAGCTGGCTCTTCCCCTGAGACTTGGCAGGATGGTTCTGAAATAGTCTTACCCACCTCCACATCAGTTTTGCTCTCTATTTCAAAGCAACATCTGTCCAGGTGTAGTACTTGCCAGCAGACATGGAATGCAGCTTGCTCCAGACTATACCTTCTGTCTACTTGGGTGGCCTGAGATCAGCTCCAAGGCTGCAGGCACAGTTGCTATATGATGCTGTACATTTAGGTTCCGGGTTCTAGCAGCCTCTCACTTATAAAGCTTTTGCCTTCAAGTTTGGTATTTTGTGCATTCCCACTCTCTGCTTCTTTTCTTTGACCCCAGTAGAGCACTTGAAAAGCAATCACTGTTACAACTTATGGCTCCTGGGTTGGTGTTTCCTTTCCCCTCTTTGTAGTCCTGTACTTGTAGAGGGTATTGTCTTATTCACTTTCCTTTTTGCTGAGACAGAGTTCATGGCACCCACAGTTTAAAGAAGGAGGAGTTTCTTCAGGCTTGTGGTAGAGTCCCTGGTCAGCACGCTCCAAGGCAGAATCAATATGGCAGAAGGGTCTGGTGGAGGAAAGCTCTGATGTCATAGTGGTCAGGAAGCAGATAGGAAGGAGTGAGCAAGGAGGGAGATGCACCCTTTCAGGTCACCGTGACCTGCCTCCCCCAGGTAGCACACTCGGCCCCTGGACTCACTATAGATGATCCTGTTGACGAGTATAGTGCCTTCCTGATCCAGTTACCTTTACAAGTCAAGTGGCCTGTGGGGGGGGGCATTCTATACCATGACATCAGCTCACAGAAGGGACCGAGGCTCTGAGAGGTTAAGGTGCTGGCTGTGGTTACATACCCATAGGTACTGAGGCCAAGATTCACCCCGGGCCATGTGGCTCCAGAGCCTGTGCCCACAATCACGAGGTCACTGTGTACACAGCTTCTGAAACATGTCCCTGCCATTCCCTCCATGCCCTCCGCCATTCACGTTCATTTGGCTCTAGGCCAATTTGTCTGAGCATCGCAGTTCATGAAGATATGGAGGGGAGGAAATAGGATGGGGGGACTGGGGTGCAGAGCGCTCTAGAGGCCTCAGTACGTTTCCTTGCTCTGTGAAGATGAACATCAACTGAAGCCTTCTGGTACCTTCCAGGCTGGCAAGTTATTGGCAGGTCTTTATTTCATGAGGCCAAGCCAGGGGTACCCTGAGGCCAGGCCTGAGCAGTAGTTATTTTCTTTCCTCTGCTCCCCTTTCCTTCCTCCCTCCCTTCCTTCCTCTCTCTTCTCTTCTTTTCTTTCTTCTCTCTCTCTCTCTCTCTCTCTCTCTCTCTCTCTTCTTTGTGAAACAAGCCTTGAAGTTTGAGTTGGAGCAGAAATTCATCTAGCTTTTTGGCTGTAGTTTGACCTTTGGCTTGGGTTTTTGAGGTTGAGCTTCTCTCTTTGAATTTCAGCCTTTTGTGGGAAACCAGGAGAGTGGGCTTCAGTGCCATGTTCTTCAGAAGGTTCTGGAATGATCCTCCTCTTGGGTCCCTTTGGGGGCACTCCAGTGACCACAGGGATGTAGGAGGGTTGCCTGACTTGGATGCCTTTGTCTGTCTACAGCACCTGTTAGACTATCTCCAGAGACAAAGTCTGCCCATCTGAACAGAAGCAGGGCAAGATCACAGGGCATCCTTCTGCCATCAGTATTGTCCCTACAGAGAACATTTTTTTCTCTGACTCAACTTCTTTTTTTTGTGGTTCTTGGCATTGAACCCATGGTCTCTGCACTGAGCTACATCTCCAGCCACTTTTTATTGTTTATCTTGAGACAAGGTGTTCCTTAGTCACAGAATTGCTAGGGCTGAGCAATTCCCTGCCTCAGCTTCCCAGAGTGCAGGGATTATAGGCAGGTGCCACCATATCCAGTTCTCTGACTCAATTTTGATGATGAATTCTTTTGTGGGTCCTTTTTATTTTTGGGTTGGTTGGTGGCTATGAAGAAGTTGCTTAAGTTGACACAGTGGCGGGAGTGGGTTATTTTAAGGGGGTGTAGCAGGTAGGTAAGAGAAGGGAGAGGATAGGGGGTGGGAGGAGAAAGGTTTCTAGTATAACATACTTGGCAGTCATGTTCAAAAGACTTTGATGTCAGGAAAAAAAATGAGCCTTATTTTAAAAATTGCATGTTAGTTTTTTTTTTTTTAAAGCCTGATATAGTTTTATAACAGTGATGTTTTTATCTAATCTCAGGTAATAAATAAAGCAAGATACCTATGATCCTTTGCCAAAATTCAAATGTCAAATTGATTATGTAAAAAGTGGAGGAAGCCAAGTCTCTTACGTGAAGGCTTATATCATTTTAGGCCATTCATCATTTAGGCTGAAGTAAAAGCCTCGCAAGTATTGAAATATCTGATTACAAGTGCCCAGGCCCTTCCTGGCCTTTTGAATGATTCAGATGCATTCTTCCTCTTCTAACTTCTCGTGTGCTGCTTGCTTTAAGAATGCATTATTGAAAAGGCCATAGCTATTTTTAAAGTAATTTAAGAATAAATTGGAATTTCCTTTTTTGAGAGGCTTTAAGCAATAAAATATATTTATGTATCAGGGCAGCACTAGCTACCTCCTCTATAAAGAGAGAATGAAGATGCTTTTTGTTGAGTCCGTTCAGCTTTTCTAAAACTTCATTATGCACTAGCTCCCAGAGCAAAGTGTATTAAATCCCTCAATTCAGAAAATGTGCAAGCTGTATTCTCTGGACATATTATAGCACAAGCCTAAAGAAACAAGCCTGCCATTTAATAATGAACATTTTTTAAAAGAAAAAAGTATAGGGAAACAAATTATTTAGATGATAAAAAGACTGGGTCACTCCAAGTGACATGTGGCCAAAGTTCATCTAAAAATTACCAAGACGTAATTTTATAGATTTAGGTGATTTCATTATTAAAATGAAGTACACATTCCACTAAATAGCTTTTCAAAGATTGTCCTTTAAAAATGAAAAAGAAAAAAGAAATCCAACCTATTTACCAGGTGCAGAGGCAAAGCAAAGAGGTCAGGCATGTGATTTTGGGTTGGGTGTGGTGGTGCACCTCTGAAATCCTGATACTGGGGAGGCTGAGACAGTACTATGGAATGTTCAAAACAAAGCTGGGCAGGTGAGCAGTACACTTTCTCAGAGTAAAGAAGTTTAAAAGGACTTGGTATGAAACTTGGTTCAGAGCCTTGGCTTCTATCCCCAGTACCACTGCGGGCTGAGGGAGTGTGATTTTGGAGCTAGTCTGTTGATCTGCTTAGGGTCGGCTCCTGGGTTCTGGATCCATTGGCTGTTGGGCCGCTGAATGGAATTGTCTGAGCCTCAGTTTTCTTATCTGTATGCTGGGAAAAATACAGCATAGACAGTACACAGTAAGAGTAATGTGTATTAATTTATTTGCTTTCCTATTCCTCCCTCCCTGCTTGCTTGGATGAATATCTACCTTCAACTGGATCTGTCTCCCAGGGTCACCCTGATCCTTTCTTTCTCCTCACTAATGAATTTTATCTGATCTATAATGTATATCTTTTTGGTAACCGCTCTATTGAGTCATTCATATCGCATACAATTCACCGTTTCATGGCTATAGTGTTATGACTTTTAGTATATTCATACAGTTGTGTATCCACCAGTACAACTCATCTTAGAACATTGTTTTCACTCCAGAAAGAAGCCCCATACTTCTTAGCCTTCCTCCAATTTTCCTGTTCGCAATCCAAGTCTGCTTTGTTCTGATACAATTGCAAAGCTCCTTAAAAGGGGGAGGCAGGGAAGGAAACTTGAGGATGGGAGCCGAAGGCCGGAGGTCAGAGGGGAAAGGAGATGCCACGTGATTGGCCTTAAACATAAGGTGGAAGGTTACACACAATGAATTCTAGCAGCTAGGAAGGACCTACAAATAGATTTCTCCTAAGAATCTTTGGAAGGAGCACAGCCATGCTGACCTTTGATTTAGAGCTGTGAAACCCATCTCATGCTTCCAACTTCCACAGCTACAAGATAGGAAATCTGTGTTGTTTAAGCCACTGAGATAATTTGTTACAGCAGCAATAAGAAGCTTATACAGACTCATACTGACTCATCTTCTGCCTCCCTCTGCCCCATGTTCTCTACCCTGTACCCTTTCTTCATTTGCCTTTTCTA
The DNA here is from genome assembly GCA_004027595.1 of Dinomys branickii. Taxonomy (NCBI): domain Eukaryota; kingdom Metazoa; phylum Chordata; class Mammalia; order Rodentia; family Dinomyidae; genus Dinomys; species Dinomys branickii. The sequence continues at coordinate 7,974 of PVLD010001715.1, read as the reverse complement.
TTTCCAACTCTTTCTCACACACTCTGTATCTTCCTCGTAAATTGCTATTTGGCTCTCTGTTCATCTTTTTAGACCTTGAAGGCTTTGAAGAAGTCACCAGTTCCTCAGGCTGTGGTTCACTTCTTTCTTGTCTTCACAGCCTGTTTGCATGACTTTATTCCGTGCCTTATTACAGGGGACTGTGGTATCTGTGTCTGTCTCTCACAGCGGACCATGACTTTGCCCAAGCAGTAACTGTGTCTCAGACAACTTTCATGCCTGGTTCCTGCTATGCAGGAGTCACTCTAGGTATTTGTTCAGTGAATAAATGAATGAATGCAAAAGATCTAACAAATGTAGAAATGAGAAGGTATATATGGCAGTTGCTCTGAAGGACATGTAAAAATGAGAACAGACAGTTGGAATGCTAGTCAGGTCTTAATTGTTAAATTAAGAAACACAGTTTTAAACTGTAAATATTTTCTCCTTACAGAAGTAGATACTTCAATAAGGGTGGGCAAATAAGGATTGAGTAAAAAATTTACGAAATGTTGAACATGGCATAGTGGAGCACATCTATAATCCCAGCACTCTGGGAGGCTGAGCCAGGAAGATCAAAAGTTTGAGCCCAGCCTGGGCAACTTTGCAAGACACCATCTCAAAATAAAGAAGAATAAAAATAAAAAATAAAAGAATTTACAAAATGTATCAAATGCTGCTTTTTCCCAGGATATTAAGTGGAATGACAGTGAAGTCTTTCAAATAGTCAAATGATAGAGGACTTCTACATTTATTTAAAAAACTGTTCTGAAACCCACATAGATTAATATATTTTATTTTACTAGGCAAACATGCCTTTGAATTCAAACCTTATTTCAGCAGTAAACCAAAGTAAGTAAACAAGTCTGACTCTTCAGCTAGCCAGCATTTTGAAAACTGGTGTTCTGCAGAACAGAGCTGTGGGCAGTGAAAATAGGTACAGGAATTGTGGTTCTACAGTCAACTAAGTTTGGGGTCTGCAGCGTCCATTCCATTTAAAGTTCCCAAAGCTGTTAGAACTCTGAATGTTCATGCCATGGAGACCTGCTGAAGTTTCTTTAGCCTGCCATTTATTTTTTAAGCTGGAGAATGAACCCTTTTAAAAAAACCCATTGCTCTCTTAATAACATTTTGGTGCATGGTTTAGAAAATGCTGACTTAAGCTCAAAAGTCTAAAAGAATTTGCTAGTCGACAAAATTCGGCTATATGCATTCAAAGTATTTTACCCATGCTCCAGTATGGAGGCTAGAGCAGTAATTCTTTAACAGGCTTCATATTATTAATAGTGTAAGGAAAAGATGAATGTAATATCCATAGATAATGGAATGATTTGATGAAGTCCAACACTTACTCCTAACTAGAGCTTGGTAATTTTAATGTGGTAAAATCCTCTTTGAAACCGGAGAGCAAATATTTAGCTCACAGAGAAACAAAATCATTTTCTAGAAATCTGTAAGAGTAGGAAGTGAGGCACAAATATCCACAGACCCTCTAATGCTGTGAATTATTCAGGAATTCTGAATCCCAGCAGAAACAGTGAAACTGCTTGGCTTCTTGCTGTCAGCCCCAAAGAGAGAGACCCTAATCCCATGCTAATGGCATCTTATGATAATACATGATAATCCCCAGCCATGACTGCATGTACACTTTTCTTGAAGCTTGTTATGGCTTGTGTCTAGGTGTCCCCCTAAAGCCTCATGAAGTCATAGGTGGGGCTTTTCAGAGTTGGCTGGATCTACAGTATGTGATGCTGGGATTAAGAATGTGATGCTAGGATCAAGGCTATGTGATCACTAACATAGTCCATGGATGGGTTTGGCATAACTCTGGGTGTGGATAAAGTGAAGGCCCACGTTGGGTGTGAGTGCTCCCTGCCCTAAGGGTGTGTGGCCTGGAGAGAATATAAGCAACAGAGAGAAGGCTGCTGCTGTCCCTTGCTGCTTGCTGCTTTTGCTGCCTTCTTCCCACCATGAACTGTTTCTGCCCCTTTGCCATGCCACCCTGCCAGTCAGCCAGTGATGGACTGAAACCCCCACAAACTGTGTGCCAAAATAAACTTGTCCTTTTATCTTTAGGTGTTGAGTATTTTGTCTCAGCAATGAGAAAAGTGACTAAGATTAAACTAATTTAGTTTTTAACTTGAACCATTTTGGGGGGTTAGAGTTGCCTTAATTTTAGTTCTGATCATGCATGGCAGTAACAAAGGTCCCCCCCCCCCCGTTCTTGTGCGTGTTGGTCCCTCTGTCCTCTTGTTCTTTAGATTTCTCAATCTGTAAAGCAGGCAGCGTCCCTGTAGATGAATAGAATGTTTGTTTTCTGTCTTGGACCAGGAAGGGGGTGATTGCATGCGGTGGTGGGTGGGTGAAGATGAAGGGATTTTTAGGAGCTATGCTCTTGTCAAAGGCCTTCACTGCTTCCCCACTCACTCCCTATATCAAGCCTTTGGTTGCTTTTTGTGGGGCAAGACTATGAGCTTTTGCAAAGGATGGAAAAGATTCTTGGGTGTCTGGTCTAATACTTTTCCAGGTAACCTCTGCCTTTCATCCTACTATACACTCTGTACATTGCATGAAACTGATAATAATGCAAAGCCTTCTTGACTTGAGAGATGGGATGAGCGGAAAACAGACAGCAGCAGTGATTCCTGCTGTGCTGAGTCACCCTGCCTGGGAGAGGCCGGTGGGATCTTTCACAGTCTGCTTTTGCAGGCCGTCAGATCCTGGTGGCATCTGATTCTTTGACACCCGTGAATACATGGAACCATCCCATGGGAGGAAGAGAGACCAATGTGCACACCTCTAGACTTTCTTTTTTATTAAGATGGAGCAATAAAAGAAGAAATGTTACAGGATGGGTTTTTCAAAATGTGAAATGACTCTCATCAGAGGTTTTATTAAAGCCTTCATTTTGCATCTGATAAGAGTCATAATTGCCTATGAGGGGAGCTGGTCAGGGCAAGTCCCTGAAGCGCACATACTGAGGCAAGGAGGAGGGCTGAAAGAGTTTATGGATGGGTGCCGGTGGGGCTGTGAGGGTGCTGCACGGGCTGCCCAGCTGAGTTCCGTGGGCAAGAAGCCCTGGTGTTATCGCCACTTTTCTACAGCATAGAGATCCTACAGTATGATGAAAGCCTGAGGTTTCCTGGAAGAGAGTGTTAGACCAGACACTCAAGAATCATTTCCATCCATTTGAAAACTTCAGGTGCTCCTCCCAAAACCAGAATAGTCACCACCATCACCATCATGCACTCTGCAAGCCCTAATTTCTGCAAGTCTAAAGCAAGCAAATTCCCATCAGCCTCAGATCCTCCAGTGGGTTCTGCTTCCACCTTGGTGTGAGTATTTGCCCCCCACCCCGTCCCTTTCTAGGTGTTGCTTTTGTTTGCTTGGTGGTCCTTTCCCTCTTTCCTGCTCCCTGCCTATCCAAAGGAGCATGTGTGGGTCTTGCTCTTCTTCTCCTCCCCTCCCCTCCCCTCCCCTCCCCTCCCCCTTCCCCTCTTGAGCCTTTGTTTCCTGTAATATTGATCTCAGTCTTTGAGTAACTTAAAACACGAGCTCACTGGATTCTAGTTCTGAAGCTCAGAACTGATGGCTGCATCAGGAGGCTGAGTTCCTCCCGGAAGCTGTGGAGCACCCTTGCCTTCTCTCTCTGGTTTCTGGATGTTGGCTGCAGTGCTCCTTGACTCAGGGCCCACATCTTTCTGATTCCATTTTTGTTTCCCCTCTCCTTTGACCCTCCAGCCTTCCTTTTAATAAGAACATTGCACTGCACACCCTCAGATAATCCAGGAGTGTTTCTCCATCTCAAGATCCTTAACTAATCACATACGCCTCATCACAGTCTGTTTACTTGTTGAGTAAGGTGTCAGCTGCATAGTAACAGCGTCATCTTTGGTGGTCCCACAGCCAGGTGTGCTGGCCATGGAGGGTAGGTGACTTCTGTACCTGCCCTTGCTCAGCCCGGGGACCTTGTAGGGCAGCTTCCTCAACAGTTCATGTTCTTTGATTTGATTTCATCTACTCATTTGACAGAGACTTATCCCCCTTTTTTTTGTCTTCTTAAGGATGTCTTCAGCATCTTCCACTTGTACACCTTCTTTTTATGGGTATTGCTGGCATCTCTTTCATGAACTTTTTACCAGAGAGAGTACACTAGGTTTGGACACTTTGGAGTTGCTGGCTGAGGTCTGTTGTACACAGGACTGCAGATCTCTCACATCTGTGAAGGAGCCTGGTCTTGGCTACTGGCTTCCCCCAAGGGTTTCCATAGAGCTCAAAGATAATTCCTGAGGTCCCTCTAGAACTTTGAGGAGTGATAGATTTTCTTTGGCAGTGCTGAAGATTAAGCCCAAGGCCATCGCACTGAGTTACATCTCCATGCCTTTTTATTTTGAGACAAGATCTCACTAAATTGCTAAATTTGCCCAGACTGGGTTTGAACTTGTGATTCTCCTGCCTCAGCCTCCCAGATGGCAGGGATTATAGGTGAGTGCCACCATGCTTGGTTTGGAGTGATTTTATTGACAAGTGGAACACAGTGGTGGGAAGCAGAGGAGGAAAAGCCAAATAACTATCCATTGTTTAACAGTAAATATTGTATGTTTGCTTCTCCAGATATGGTGGACAACACAAGGTACTATGTTGTAATGCAGTAACAGCCGACTGCTATTGAATTCTTACTATAAGTGAGAATATTAAGCACTTTAAATAGATATAATTCATGTACAGCTCATAGCTGATAAATTATAAAGTTACAAATCATACCTACAAAAGTAAGTAAGCGTGATGGGGCATTATTGCAATTCCAGTAATGTAGGAAGCTAAGGCAAGAGGACTGCAAGTTTGAGCCTAGCCTGGGCAATTTAACAAGATCCTATCTCAAAATAAAAAGAAATTTAAAAAGGGGTAGATGCATAGCTCAGCGTAAAGACCCTGGGTTCAGTTATCAGCAACAGCGGAATAAGTATGTAAATAAAAATAAGTGCAAAAGAAACTAATGTAGTCAGTGTAATGCTTACAACATGATCAGGCAGAGTAGTGTTGCTATCTCAATTTTACAAATAGATGAGGAAACTGAGACACGGACATTAAACAGTTCCTCAAGGCCGCACAGGTACAAAGGCTGGAGCTGGAATTTGAACCTGTGAATTCTGGGTCTAGATCCCAGGTAAGACCCGCAAGATCGCAGCCTCAGACTTGGTGTGCTGTGTGGGGGAAGCTGAGCATCCTGTAAGAAGTTGCTTCCGGGCTGCACATAGGAAGTGAGAGCAGAGGAAGGGGTGCTTCCGCTGTGCTGGCACTGGTCACGGGCTGGTGAGAGCTCTAACAGGCTGAGGATGTAGAAGTGGCCCTTAGAGAAGGCAGGGTGCCCCCTGCTGGTTGAGTCAACTCGATTTTCTTGAGCTGAATCAGAGCATAAGGTTAGTTTTTGATGATCTCTTCCCCCGATCCTGCCAGATCTACAAAGAGACGTTATTTGGAAAAATGACAGTGTTTTCCTCCGTAAGGCAATTCTGGTTGCTAGGTACCTAGACCTCAAATTTGAGAATCTTTTATTAAAAATTCAGAATTTTTTGATTAACATGTATTAATTGTGCATCTTAATGCGTTTGGTGTGATATTTCAGTAGGTAAAAATAGCACGGGCATCTTCTTCAGCTCCAAGCTGGCCTACTGGAAAGTCAGAATTTACTCCCAATGGAACACTAAAATTTAAAAATCTGGAGGCTGTAAATATTAGTTACCCCCATTATATTTTTAAAATGGAAATCCAGATAAGTTTATTTCACCAGATTTTTTTTGCAACATGCCTATCTGCAAATATATTCAGTATTAATTCTCAATCAGCTTTGCAGTCTGATTCAGCCAATTAGCAAATGGAACTGTATTTCACGCACTTCTCCCTACTCAGAAGCCTCAGAGGCATCCTGCGTTCTTCTCTCTGAGTTCTGGCATTTTGTCATTCACCAAGTCCTATCACTTCCAGTTTTTGAATCACTTTCTGCTTCCTTCTAGGCTCATAATCTTTCTAGGCTCATAGTGTTTCATCTGGACCATAACAGACTTCAAAGTCATGTTTGTGTCTTGACTTTGTCTCCCTTTTGACCCATCTACCCCCACCCCTCTTCCTTGCCTCCTTTGAGATGTCCTTTTACAACGCCAATCTCACCGTATTACTCTTGCTTAAAATCCTGGGTGGTTCTCCAGAGCCTAAAGATAACATTGAAACTGTCTGTGTTCGATGCTTTTGCCACCTGACACCTTGTGACCTTTCTTTGCTATATCTCCACCACACACTGTCTTTTGGCCACACAAGGCCTGTCATCGATGTCCATAGAATTGTGATTCGTGATTTTGCAGAAGTCAGTTTCCTTGCCTAGATTCTCTTTATTTCTTTCATTAACAGTGGTGACATTTCAGTCACTGTTCAGAGTCACCCTGGTGTTTACCTTCTCACTGAGTTTTTAACCAAACGCTCATCTCCATTCCTAGAGCATTGTCGGTGTATTGCATCGACGTTCCTGATGGCACATTTCTCTGTGTAGGCCAGTGGTTTTATAGACCATGACACAGTGCATCTACAGTGTGTAAAAAGGATAGTTGTGCTGTGTGTGGCGTGAACGCACCAGTTGCTTTGACACTGACAGCACCATGGGGCTAAACTTGAACCCATTCTCATTTATTTCTGTCAAAGTCTAGTCATTTGCCTTCCTGAACAGGACTCCAGTGGTCCAGGAAATAACAGGTAGATTCACCAAATGGGGTGACATCAAATTTAAAACCTTCTTTGGGTACTGCACAGGAAGCCGTCAGAAGAGCCAAGTGACCGTCCGCAGAATGGAGAAAGTCTGCAGCTGCTCTTCCAACAGAGGATCACATCCAGGCTACACAAAGAACTCAAAAAATGGAATGCCAAGATACCCAAAGCTTCAGTCCATAAAGGGGCCAATGAGTTGAATAAGTACATCTTAAAAGGAGAAATACAAATTGTCAGTGAATATTTGGAACAGTGTTCAACATCTTTAGCTGTTAGGGAAATTAAGATCAAAACCGGCAGAGATTCTGCCTCACCTCAGTCAGAACGGCTATCAGTGGGAATGTAAAGAACAATACATACAGGGGAGGATGCAGACTAGGGGGAGGGAAGACTTCTCCTCTGTCGGCAGCATGTAAATCAGTGTAGTCACTGCAGACATCACTGTGGAGGTCCCTTAAAAACTACAAACGGAGGCAGGGATGGTGGCACACACCCATATTCCCAGCATTCAGGAGGCTGAGGCAGGGGGACGACCACTGATTCAAGGCCAGCCTGGGCTGCATAGTGAGTGCAAGTCCAGCCTGAATTACGGAGACCCTGTCTCAAAAAATAAAAAAGCTAAAAATAGAACTACCATATGACCTTACTGTATCACTCGTTGGTGCATTCCCAAAAGAATTAAAGTAAGCATTCTATAGAGATGCTTGCATACCCATTTACTGGCGCACAACTCACAGTGGTCAAGATGTGGAACAGCCTAGGTGCTCACCGACAGATGAATGGATAAAGAAAGTGTGGTGTGTATATATATGATGGAGTATTATTCAGCCATAAAGAAGAATAGAAGGCTGTTATTTGCAGGAAAATGGATGGAAGTGGAGATCATCATGTCAAGCGAAATAAGCTAGGCTCAGAAAGTAAAATATCACGTTTTCTCCACGTGTTGAACCTAAAAAAATGACAAAGATAAAGAACTGGGAGGAAAGCAGAAGGGAGACTGCTAGAGAAAAGGGTTGGGGGTGACAAGGAAGGGAAAGGGGGTGGGGGGCAAAATTCACAGTACGTTCTACACTTGTACAGGTAATCCCGGTGTGAAGCCCACCCTTCTGTAGATAAAAAATATACTGAGAATTAAATGTTTGCACTAAACAAGATTAATGAGTATTGTATAAGAATAGAAGAGGTGGTTGGGTATATATA
>PVLD010001714.1:180000-190183 GCA_004027595.1 Dinomys branickii | reverse complement strand
CTTCCCCTTCCCCTTCCCCTCTCACTAGGAAAGGCGGGAGGTGGTAGAGAGGAGGAAAAGAACAGAGAATGTAAGAGTTTGGCACTGCCTGGGCGGGTATGACCTCCTGCTCGCCAGACGCTGTGCTCCCTGATCTCCTCCTAGTACCTGCTGGCAGGCACTGGAGAATCAGTATCTGGAGCATCAGGACATGTTTGCAGAACACCCAGGCAGCAAAAAGGCTGTGTCCCCAGGTTGCTGCCAGGAGCTCCAGGCCCAGGCAAGCCTGGCGCTCACTCAGAGCTGCCCCTGCCAGAGGAGAGAGTTTCCCAGTTAGATACAGAGGCCAGGCACATGAAAGGCTTGCAGTCCACTCAGGGCAACTGCTGAGAAGTTTTATTTTGCCCCTAAATTCAAAAGTCTTATAGAAGCAAGAACTGTTACAAAGAGAAACCAACCTTTCAGTAATCACACAGCAGCTTTTATGAATTAAAAAAAAAAATGAAAAGATCTTGCCCCGCTTTGAAAGGAAATAAAGGAAGAATCCAGTGTAAGGCAAACAAAAAAAGCTGATGTTACAGTTTTGTGATTACTCATATCCTAAGCTAGAGCTTGAGGAAGTCAGTTATAATGGAATTTCTTTTTTTTTCCTTTTCCTAGTTGTGTCCCTGTGCTTGCACTCAGGCATTCTCTCTCTCCCACTCTCTCTCTCCATTAGAATGAAGAGTGGTTTGTGAAGAAAAAGTAAGTTTTGGTATGGGATCTTTGCTTATAGTTGACCCAAGGCTGAAGGGCCTGAAGATAAAATTATGTATCCTTGCGGTTAGTTCTTTAACCGTAAGGGAAGGCGTGGAGTGCAGAGAAGGAGAGGAGATCCACAGTGGGTGTCTTTGCCTGTCCATGTAAGCCCTCGCACTCCTGGAGCTGAACCCAGGTCTCCCCTAGAGCCGTTAAGTACGCAAAACAACCTCCAACCCATAAATAATTCACCTTCAGATTTTCAGAAGAAAAAAATCTAAAGCCATCTAGTGGTTAGTTATTATTAGTCGTCACTTTATTAGCACCATTTAAAAAAAATTTTCTTACTGCTGTTAGTATGCAAGTTGCAGCTAGCAAGCAGTGCAGGAGTTTCCCTGATGTGAAATGAGGGTAAGACAGGGACCAAAAGCAGAGCTCCCTCTTCTCGAGCTAAATTAAATAAATCATGTGCAAGCAAACTGCAGTGTGCCTGTTGCCAGGACTGACCTTCTACCACTAATTTCTTGCTGTGCCTGGGAAGATCGTAATTGTGGTAACATGATATAAACGCAAACTTTAGCTCTGCTTACACAGAGCTCACAAGACAGCTTGACACCTTCATTTCAGCAGTAAGAAATTACCATTGTCTCTTATTTCTTGCTCCAAGCTTAGGTGACCAAGCCAAGAAGTAATTATACAATTAGGGCTGACAAAGTAATGCCTGTAACATTTCTTCCTCTTGAGTTTGGGTAGCTTATTTCAACCTCACATTTTCCATATCTCTGTCATTAATAACATGATATCCATTTCCATTACAGTAAACGTGGCTGCAAAGGCTGCAAAGACTGGAAGCCTTGTGAAATGTAATGATGAGACAGGAGCATTTTTTTTTTTTTTTTTTGCAAATGTGGCTTTTTGAAGTTTAGACGTAGATGCTAACACAGCCTATAGGAGATTGACCATCAAGTCTCGTGTAACAAGATTGGTAAGCTGTGATTGGAAGCTATTCCCATTTAGATGACAACTAAAATAAAGATTTTTGAAAGGATATGCACATAGGTGACAGAACTTATCTGAAAGGCTGCCTCTTCAGTGCTATCTCCTACTACTGTGGTTCCAGATAATTCTTATTGTTACATTACGATGTGTGCATTATGTATATCATGTTGCAATTAATTGTTAGTGCTTTAAAATATAATCTCCTATTGGAAAGTTTATATGCCAAGTAGACCTGACTGTTATGCAAAGAAGAAAAACCCATGATTTCTTCCTTTTTATTTTTTATTGGATATGAAAGGAGAGAGACACAGTCTGCTAAAGAAAAATGGGCCTGTTACCGATGATTTAACTGGCTATTCCATGAATAAGACATTCTCAGACCTTCTGTTTCAATACCAGTTAATTATGCAGATCAGCCTGTGAAGGTGAGTGTCCCACAGGCTGGGCTAGATGTGCAGGGCCAGGCCTCAGAAGCACATCAGTTCCGCTGTCTCTTGTCCTTCCAGGGCCTGCCCCTGGCCTGGCAAAGGTGCCCACGTGATACCTGTTTCACGCCTGATGTTTGTGTGCACACGCCTGAGCCTTTTCAGTGCACAGACTCAAATGTACAACTTGGGGATGCCTATTGGTCTTGCCCTGAGGTGCACAGACTGAGCAGCTTAACTGCTTGTTGAGTTTAACCCTCTTCTCTGCAGCAGGGTTTGTTGCTATTGGGTGGGTCCTATATAAATGGATTCTAGCTGGGGTCCTGGGAAAAAGTTTTATTTCTTCTGACAGAGTTTATAGCAACATTTTTCTTAATTATTCTTGATGTTTTGCCCATTATACCATTAGCCTCTTTAAAGGACAGAGATAAATAGCTGGTATCCACAAGAACAAAGTGTGAACTGAATGCATTTAATTATTGATATCTCAGTAACTAAAGGTTCTAAAATGATGTTGTCAAATGCCTTAGTGATCTGACAGCAGATGTACTGGTTTGCAGATGCAACTAGAGACAATGTCCACGTAAACTCTCAAAAGAGGCCATTTAAACAAATAAGAGAATATACTGGTGCATTTTGTTGTTTCTTTATTTTTCCCAATACAATTGGTTTCATTTTCTGTATTGAATTTTGGCATTTAGGTAATTTGCAGTGTAGTTTTTTAGATATGTGATATGATACAAGTTTCTTGCATATTACCATACTATTTTTTTAAGTAAGCTTTCTGGATCAATTACATATATCTTGTGTATTTGTATATGTGCATGTGTATGTGTATGTATGCACATAAATTTATATTATGTGCTTGTATGTCTGTGTATAACTCACTTGAAGTTAATATCTTCATGGCTTATTCTTACCAAAAGGAAGAATTCATTAGTTTAAATGCATGTTTGCAAACAGAATGAAGAAAAATACTAACAAATGATATTTTCCTTTCCTCTCCTTAGCTGCCACATCCTTTTTATGTGTAGAAAAGTAAGGATTTCAGATATTTGCCCTGACATGTTGACATAACTCATCACACTTTCAGTCACCTCAGTTTTTAATTTTACTATCTTTACAATGTAGACTATTATTCCCAGGTTGAAAACATACATAGAAATCTGCTACTTGAAGACATCCATGCACACCCCTTACGCTAAAAGTCTAGAGCCTGAAGTCCCAGGTCTTAGGAAAGAAGGGAACTATGTAACCATACTAAGGGTTCCTTTGCGATAGCTTTTTATTCTTTGAATATTTAATGGCTAGTACTGTTCACAGTGATCCTTAATGATATGTTTTTATCTAATTTTTTTATTCTTTTGCTATTTAAAAAAAATGAAACTGAAAGTTAATGGCTGCAAGCCAAATCTGATGAAGTACAGAAGGAAAGAAAGTCTTCATTCTAGGTGCGTCACTTCCTTTCAGGATGTCTTCCACAGATTTCCTAGGCCAAATGCAGCTAGGCCTGGCCCTGTAATTTTATGTTCCTCTGTGCTGGGCAAAGTGTTTCACATTATGTAGGGTTTTCATTAGAACCAAAGGCTGCATGAGATCTGGGAGGATATTTATTTGAAGTTGCACAAATGTTTACAGTGAAAGGGCCTGAGACACAGGCAGTCCTAACATAGAGCTAACCTTACACAGTGGAGCCACCTTTCTCTAATGTGTTCCATGTGCTCGCCTCTAACAGCAACAAATGTGATGCTTTCTAGGGCAGCTTACTTGGAAATTAAATAACAAGCCTCCCTGAGATATTGGCTTCATACTCCCAGGATTGCACTTTCACGAGAAAGTGACTTAGGGTGATACATCCTAGGAGGTCAGCGCTGCCCTTGCTGTGGAAACTCAGAGCATCTGGGCATCTCTGGGTGTGGGTGCATGTGCACACATGCGAGCACACCCAGGCGTGTGCCCACACACCCGTACCTGCATGCAGCAGGCTTCTATGTGTGCCCTAGCTACCCATTTGGAGCCCTGAGAGGTTTGACAGTGGCTTCTCTTTGTGAGACTAAATGCATTTTAATTTTTTTTTATTAAAAAAGCAATAATGTACATAATGGAAAATCTAGATGAACCAAAGGGCATACAATTAAGAGTCTTTTTCCAATCCCAGGTTCCCTCCTTAGGGGTGAGCACTGTTACTAATTTGTGGTGTATCCTTGCAGATATTTGAAATCATAAATACATATACACTCTCTACATGGTATCTTTCTGTTTTCCATTAAGATGTATCTTAGGTATGTGCAGTTTATAATTTGACACGCTTTTAAAGTTAGGATACATGGATGGATGCATGTATAGATATGGATGTGATAACATAAACAATGTAAAATAGTGAAGTTAGAATGTAGGTGGTGGGTATGCAGGTGAAATTATTTAAACTTTGCTGTGTGATTATATTTTCCATAATAAAATATGGGCAACACATATATCTCAGTCATTGTCCTGTATTGTATTGTGTTATATGTATTCTATATGATATATGGAGTTACTGCATGCTTTTAAAAAGAAGTATATGAGTTACCCTCTTGATGGACATTTGAGTTGCTTCAGTCCTTTTTTTTATAAACAGTACCATAGTGAACCTCCTACGTAATCTTTAAGAGCATCCTTCCATTTACACCCTGTGGAATAGAATCCCAGAGGTGGAATGGTTATCTGAAAAGATTTGTTTAGTTAACAAAGTAACACATACGTTTTTCTCCAACAAGAATGGATGGCTCACATTTTCCCTTGCACTGCAGCATGGCCATGTGCCGATGACATTTGTGGCCAGCAGAGCTTAGGTGGCACATGATCACAGTCAGCGACTGACTTAGCAGGCACTCAGCAAGTCTCCCTGCATTTAAAAAAAAAAAAAGGCTATGAATGTGAAAGTGTATGAATCACCATGTTAGCCTTGAAGTTTTTTGTCTTCAGTCTCTGGGTGACAGAAAACAGGTAATTAAGTTTAGAGGATCACACATAACTCTTTATATTCTATTCCATTGATGGTCTTATTTCATGAATGAGAAAACTGAGGCCCAGACAGGGGGAGAGAACAGGCTAAGTTCCCACAGTTGTTTCATGGGTGATCCCACCTGGCGAAGACATTCAGGGATCTAAAACCTGGCTGTGTGCTTTGACTGCGGAAGGCGACCCCATTGGTGCCCTCATTACCTAAAGATGCTTGTAGAGCCCGGTCAGGCAGCCAAGACAGAGAGGCACTGTGACTGTATATTACCTTTGGTAAATTCCTGCAGAGTACGGCAGAGGTGGCTGGTTACAGCTTGTAGCTTCTTAGATAATGACTGTGGAATACTGCAAATGTCCTTTTGGGTTTTGGCTGAATAATATTTAAGGATTTTGAAACAGTGACTTAATTGTGTTTTTATGTAATTGATGGTGTTGTAGTAAAATGTATTGAGACACCACATCAGCATTTTTCTAACTATTCCTTGGAGAAAAATATGCTCATATGAAAATGGTTTCTTCACTTTCCACTCATGGAATTGAAAAAATAAAAAATGACTGTGCTTCTATGGAATCACTGTGCCCAGAGATTCTCTAATTTTAAAGTGTTTTCCCCTCTGGACTTGGCCTAAATAATGCAAGGATACTTTGCTTTTCTAAGTTGGGTTGTCTCTTGTTTTGGAAGCAATGGCAGGGGAGGCACAAGGCCTACTGTGTCAGAGAGTAGTTAAAGAATGCTGTCTGGGCAGATTCGGGGGAAGTTCTGTGTGCCCATAGGTCAACGAAGATAGGCACAGGACTGCGGGGCTCAGGACTGGGACCCCAGTAGCCTCTTCTCCTCCAGACTTCCTGCCTTAGTGTACTGCTTGGAATTTGGGGAGTGCTCAAAAAAGCTCTCAGTGTCACACAAGAATCGCTTCCCTTTTTGAAAGTTGTTCCTCAGTTTGAAGTTCACGGAATTTGGCATTGGCGTCAGAGACATCAGGATATTTTAATAAAATCTGAGGCAGGCATGGTGGCATATGACTGTAGGTCCTACCACTCTGGGAGGCTGAGGCAGGGGGATCATGAGTTCAAGGCCAACCTGAGCAATTTAATTGCTTGGTGAGTTTCTATCTCAAAATTAAAAATAGACTGGGGATGTAGCATCCCGTGAAGGCCCTGGGTTGAATCCACAGTACCATAAAATAAACAATCAAACAAAACAACAACAACAAAAGCAAACATAAATTTATTAGTTTTTCTAGATTTACCCGATTGACCAATTTCAGTATTACCATTTTGTTTCAAAGCTCACTGCTTAGATTTCATTCTGAAAAGTCATAAACATTAAAAATGAAAATTTTGGACTGGAGACATAGCTTAGTGCTGGAGTAGTTTTTGTCTACTATGTATGAGGTGAGGCCTTGGATTTAATCCCAAGCACTGCAAAAATAGATATTTAAAAACTTAAAACAATTCAAACAGTTAATGTCTGCTTATGAAAGTTGAGTAGTAGTGATAATGATGATGGTAATGCTTTGAAAGCAGCCCTGGCTGCCTTTTCAGTGGTCCTGTGTTCCGTGTGCTGCTGACGGGAGGCTGTGGCATGTGCATAGGCCCGCGTGGATACAAGGACAGAGAACCAACGTCAAATTGTGGGCTTCAAAGATGTCCTTGCCCTTACATTTGGTGATAAAGACGGCTTCTGAGCCCTAGGCCCTATGGATGCTCTGAGAGGGCAGCCCCATGCGGTGTGACATTTGAGGCTGCATTTTCTGTGTTTGGAGGGCTCACCCAAGGAAGACACTGCAGCATCTGCAGCTCCCATGTGTGGCACCAACAAGTTCAGCTGCTGCCTTTAGCATGTGGAAAAACACCTCCCCAAGGTGTGTGACGGTGTGGGAAGTATACTGTGGACTGGGCTTTCCATCCTTGCTTAGGAGACTGGCGGTGCTACCTCAGTGTGTCTGATGGGCAGAAGCCAGGCTCTTCCTGTGGCCTAGATAGGGATATTTCTTGGGGTTTATTGTGAGGCGGCCAATGTGAAGTCTTCCAAGTATTCATCAGCCAACTGCGCCTCTCTGAGAGCAAGGCTAAATCTACCACTTCCACTTTGTGTAGTCCAACATTGAATCCTCACCGAAGTAAAGAAGAAAGACCACAACGAAAGTAACAAAGCAGAAGAAAATCAGGTGTGCATTGATGGAATTATGTTGTTTGTCTCTTTACTAAATGGTGAAAGTCATGGGCCTTTGATGTCTGAAATAAATTTGATTTTTATAATTAAACATACTTATAGGAGCTCATTATTCAATAATAACAGTGGTTTTCTGATTTTTAAAAGCCCTCAAGCCAGTAGATACCACAGATTGCCAGTCGCTGATGCATAAGTTCATGATTATACCCTACACTCCAGAGTGGAGGGATAGGTAGCATCAATAGGGGTATGGGCTGTTCCTAGCCGGATGAAACCGACTCGCCTTTGTCATCTGGTGCAATGGGTATTCACCCTGGTGCAGTTGTCTCAACACTTGGTAGCAAAAGACTTGTTTAAAGTGATTTCCGTGTGAGAGAAATACCTTCAACTCAGTGTTGCTTGAAAAAAGCTGGTTGCTAAGTACAGTAGAAAACCAACATTCACACAGACAAGTTAAGAAAAAAGGAATAAAGCACACAATGTCCACATGGGCTTGCTATTGCAGCAAGACAGGAGGATAAACAGCCCCTGTTCCACACACCCTTAACCTTCCTTCTCGGCTGTGGCTGGGACTGTGAGTTTCCCAGACCTGAGTCTGCTTTATGGGCACTAGGCACTTGTTGATTTTACCTAAAGTGCCAAGCTGACTTAGAGGCTCCAAAGTTAGGCTGAGAACTAGGTGTGGTGGCACATGCCCAGAATCCCAGCACTCAGGAGGAGGCTAAGGCAGGGAAGATCTCAGATTTGAGACTTAGTGACTTAGTGAGACCCTGTCTTGAAATAAAACATAAAGAGTGCTAAGGATGTAACTCAGTGCAAAGGCCCTGGGTTCAGTTCCCAACACCAATAAATAAGTAAATGGACAAATAAATAAACTAAACAAAAGCATACAAATAAAAATCGAGAATGCTGTTTGGGGACAGGCCAACGGTGAGTTGTTTGATGGCTCCCTTGGGGGGAGAGGGGTGCTGTGAGGCCGTACGGTGGTCTGTGGTATGGGAGCCACTGGGCAGTGTGCAGTTGTGCCCTTTTACGTGCCAGCCCCAAATGAGGGCCTTCTGCTCTGTATCGTGGTCGCTGTGTCTGTATTGTCTGTGTTGCAACAACTAACTGGGTTCCTTAGAATTTAAGGAATTGGCTGGGGTGGGGGAAAGGGACTGTGAATGAATTATTTTTTGTAAAAGACTATGTTTGCTTATTTTGTCTATCATTCCTCATAATTTTGTATCCTTTGTGTACTGAAAGACAGTAAGTGTCACTTTGCCAAGCTGGGATTTTAAAACCTTGGGGCAGAAACCTACCTTGATAGAGGATGCCTCGAGAGGCTGCCATGAGAACCCATGCTGACACCTACTGACCGCCTCAGGAGGATCCCTTGGGAAGATACTTCCTTTCTCATCTCACAGTTCAGTGCTGCTCAGGACTCGGAAACCTCCTACAACCAGAGATAAAAATGTCCCCTAAAGTTTCTATGGACACCAAAGCTATCCCTGGAGCCATCACTTCTTAGTCTAATGCACCAAGAGTTGGGAAGACATCAGCTTCCTGCTGTTGCTGCCCTGCAGCTTGGCTATGCTGCCACACCTGGTTAGTATTTTTTTAGGTTGAAAAATAATAATTGTACCATGGAATATTATAAAACAGTCAAAATAAACCTGGCTCACATGCAAGAAAAGAGATAGATCTCAGAAACGGTATGAGTAGGTGAAGCAAATCAAAGACGACGGCGTGCAGTGTGGCAGTCATCTGTATAGAGCTTAGAAATAAACACAAACGTAAGTGTTGTTTGACATTACTTGCATTCATATTTCAAATAGTGGTTACCTACAGCTTGCCTGTTGGAAAAACCCAGTGGTACCTGGGAACCTGACCCATAGGCATTTGTTTCGTTATTAGATTTAAGAGCCTAAGTAAATGTGTCCCACATATTTCTGTATGTATTAAATGTGACATGAGTAAACCTTTCAGGGTGCGGTCTGTCAGATCCTTAAAGTCATCTCCAGCCCTTAGCTCTGATTTTTGAGCCATACCGCAGCAATTATATCTTAGCATAGGGAGATTTGATAAGAAGCGCTCCATCCCTTCTATCGGCTATTTGTTTTGGAAAGAATCAGAAGGGCCAGATCACTACACTGTCTGGGGGCTGCATTTTAAAAGTCCATGTGTGTCATCCAGTTAATGAAGCCCAGCTTCCCACCCCATCAGTGGAGTTTTTAGCAGCTGGAGTAGAGAACTTGTCCAGTGATGACTGTGCCTTTTGGGGCAAGTGAGTCATTTTGTTGTCCTTACTGTTGTCCTTAGCATGGTGGCTCCTTTCCCCTCATCCGTGCTTTTGGAGTAGAAATCTTCCCTCTGCGTGATGGTGCTGAGGGGATTCTGAACACACGGTGAAGGGAATCTGGGCTTCCTGTGCCCTAGCTACCTCATCCCGGCAGAAACACCAAGCTCCTGCACTGTCCTCTCTGGCCCAGGTGAGCTGCTTAGTTGAAGAGATCAGGCTTTGATATGCCAACCTGGAGACACCTCTGCTGGAGCTTTGGCCATTTTTGCTTCTTTAATGTGGCTTAGTTATTTGTGTCTTACTGAATGATGTCCATAGATATGAATATAGCTTTTTAAAATTCTTGGTGAGACCTTTAAAATATTTATTGGAACCAGTGATTTATGTGCAAAATTCTTAAGGGAGGAAAAAAAACAGTTTTCTGTATTTTCGGTCAGAAGGCTTTGTGTTTATAGCATTCTTCTTGTATCTGACGCTGCGCAGGCCCTCCTGGCAGCTGCTATTCATAGCTTGCTTGTTTTTATAGTGTTGCTAAGTTGTTAGGTGGCGGTCTACAGTTTACCTCAGTCTTGTTGGTCTTTCTCT